>JAPKLY010003072.1:0-20638 GCA_026898435.1 Prunella vulgaris | reverse complement strand
CTAAATTAAATCTGCGATTTGTAAAAACCAGATGGAATAAAAAAAGTTTTATTATACAGAATTTTGGTTAAAATCAATTGCCCTTATTGTTCTGCGTTCCAGAATTTATTATGCAAGTTTGAGTCCATCAAGCTCAAGTCTTTGTCCTCGTGTGGGTTCCATGTTCATGCCAAGTTTTTCAACAATTTATCATCAAAATTTCCTTGCTTGAAGGAATTGGCTGTGGTTGATTTTGAGTCTTGATGTGCCATTATTTTCATTTTGTCCCGCTCTTTTCAATTGCTTATTCCGCTGCTGTCGCCCGATGTTCGTTACTCCTACGTGCAATTGTGGAAAAAGAAAAATGGAGTTTCTGGAGGATTTTCGTAAGAGATTGTTACAACAAATTAAGTCAAATTGCCAGTATGATCTTGAGGAAGTCATGGTGGAAGTTGAGGCTTCTTCGGGGTGGCAGACTCTAGTGTTCGATGATTCAACACAGCTCATAGACCGACAGAGAATTCGCTTCCATTTGAAATGGCGAGGCGAGGCTGCAGCATTCAAATTATATGAGTCGCTTTTTGTTGCAAAATATTTTTGTTTCAGACATTTGAGCTCAATTTAGCAGTTTTCATCATAATATGACATTTTCCAACTTAATAAAACTGCACTAGTTTGGACTATTATGGTTACTTGCATATCTTTTTTCATTTTAGTTATTATTTATGTTTGTAATTTCAAAGCCTAGTTTAAGAATGATGAATTCAAGTTTCATATTGTAATTTAGCTTAAAATTCCACTATGCAATCAATATTGTGTTTATTTCTCTAATTTATACATTGAAAGGAATGTTGGCAACATTGCACCCCTCTGTCGCTATGTTTTAAAAGCGATAACGGAAGTTGAATCAGACATCCTTAATATTTGCGGTCGGATCGTATCTAATCGTTAGTAAAGCGATTGAATCGGTATGATATCATAATCAAATAATATGTAATGATATACAAAAATTAAAGACATTATAAATAATTTTTCTCTAAAAATATTAAATTATATGTACAAATTACTATAAATATTAAATAAATATACATCTAATATTGTTATTTAAATTTCAATTTTAACTATCTAAATTAAATATCAACATTTTACTATAATTAGACCATATATCATAAAAATGTCAAATGTAAAATTAAGTTCACCAAATGTCTTAAAAATATCAAATATATAAGTTCATCAAATGTCTACGATTAACAACATAAAAATATTTAATTTGAATGAATATCAAAATTAACACCACTAAAACTTGATCTCATGATTTCAAGTTCAAATTTCGTAGATGATTTAATAGAAAGATGTGAAAATAGTATTACGAATTTGGGGAAAAATAAGGATAAAAAAAAAACATGATTGAGATAATATAAAACAAAAAACCAAAGGTGAAAAATTAAGTTTCAGTGAAAATTATAAATTGCAAAAAAAAAATCCTTAATTTTCTTAAAAAAAAAAAAAAGCAAAAGCGCCGAGTTGACCGGTCAAACCAGTGACCGGTCCGACCCGCTTTTGTTGCTTTTGACCACTTTCTGGGCGCTTTAGAAGAAGAGCGGCGCAACACTTTCGAACCGTTCAATATGTCGTTCTTGTAGCGGTCGGACCGGTCCAAAATGAGAGACGATAATATTTGACCGAGTCTAAAATGGTGTTGTGAGTGTTGCCTAGTGATATTCATTTAACAGAATAATATAAGTGTTGCCGAGGTGGGGTTTGCAGAGGGGTTTCATTAGAATGATTGGGATGGTGATGGAGCTTCTTGGCGGAGGAGAAATTGGATTGGAAATAGTCGAAATTGAGGCCCAATTAAGGATGCATACTATGCACTCTAGTGAACAATAAATACACTCTAATATGTATAGTATTGCATGAAAAATTATAGTTGTGATTATGTTAGATAATAAAAAATACTACAATATGGTCATAAAAAGTACTATAGTAAATAATAGGGAAAATACACATTTTTGTCCTATAAGTTTCGTTGACTTTGGTTTTCGTCATCTTAAATTTTGAATTTCTATTTCTGTCTTTTAACTTACCAAAAATTATGGTTTTCGTCCTTTTAAGTTTTGAATTTTTGCTTTCGTCCTTTAACTTACCAAAAATTATGGTTTTCATCCTGCAACCGCCTATAACCAGTCAAACAACCGGTAATACACACGTGGATCCATTTTTTCTTTCTTTTTTAAGGGAATTACTGACGTGGGGGTATTTAGAGGGAATTAGGTCTTCATGGATAAAATACAGGATTAACCGTAAATTCTCTCCCAAATCAAAACTCTAGTTGATCAAATCTAGGCATGGGAGCTTGAGATAATTAGGGAAAAAAGGAACAAAGATCCCCAAATCAAAACATCCAAAAACCTAAATTCTTTTGAGCGCATACTCACTGTACGGAAAGGAAGAGAGATGTCTTCAAGAAATTCATATGAATCAACGAGTTTCGAGCGCAATATTAAGTGTCATTGTGGTTTTGGTGCACAGTTTGTACATCATATTCAAAAATAAATTCGGACAGAAGATTCTATGGATATAAGTATTGGACGGTATTTGGGAGGGAATTTACTGTTAAAGTGTATTTTGTCAAGACCTAATTCCCTCCAAATACCCCCATATTAGTATTTTGTTTAAAAAAAAGAATGAAAAAATGGATGCACGTGTGTATTACCGGTTGTATGACTAGTTATAGTCGGTTGGATGATGGAAAACATAATTTTTGGTAAGTTAAAAGACGAAAACAAAAATACAAAACATAAGAGGATGAAAACTATAATTATTGATAAGTTAAAGGACGAAAACTAAAATTCAAAACATAAGAGGACAAAAATCAAAGTCAACAAAATTTATAAGACAAAAATGTATATTTTCCAGAGTATTTCGATCCGAATTTATAGGACAAAAATCAAAGTCAACAAAATTTATAGGACAAAAATGGTCAACAAAAACCATAGTATTGCATGAAAAATTATAGTTGGGATTATGTTAGATAATAAAAAATACTACAATATAGTCATAAAAAGTAGTATAGTAAATAATATTATAGTGCAGTCATGAAAATATAAAAATAAATCTGGCATTGATTAATTAGGATCATTTTTTTTTTACGCAAAAACTTGTGTGCATGCAAGTGCATACTATGCCTTTGGATTTTTACTTCAATTTTAATTGTAATTTGTTGTTTCCAGAAACACACACTACACCCCGCACTATGCATTTTTTTATTAATTGGGGTATTAATTATTTTGTCTTCGGGTGTTATTATTTGTTCTTGAGGTATTATTATTTGTTCTTGAGGTATTATGAGCAGTCGGTTGAATCTGGCTGTTTGAAGGCTTAGCAATAGAATATGTTAATTTCGTCTCCAAATTTCATATATATTAGTTATGAATTTTACACTGACACTGGATCAATTAGAGCCCACTCATGAATTACAACTTTAGAAATTTTCACCAGCTACAATTTCCATTAATGCATTACGATAGGAGTTAAGTAGTATTAACTTCAAAAAAATTAAACTAAACTCATAATCTTCATCATCATCATCATTGATGGGCTTGATTGCAAAATTATAAAATAAATTTGTAGATCGGTCTTTGGGGTATCAATTACTTGTAATTAATGTTCTTGGGGTATTTACTTATATTTATTCTTGGGGTATTGTGATTTGTTCTTCGGGTATTGTTATTTGTTCTTCGGGTATTGAGAATTGTTCTTGGGGTATTTACTTAAACTTGTTCTTGGTGTATTATAAGTTGGTCTTGGGGTATTTAATTAAATTTGTTTTTGGGGTATTGTGAGTTGGTCTTGGGGTATTGTAAGTTGTTCTTGAGGTATTGTGAATTGTTTTTGGGGTATTTGTTTAGATTTGTTATTGGGGTATTTATTAGTTGTTATTGGGAGATAAAAAGTTTTTTGGTCCCATAACTTATTTAGTGTTCAATTTTGGTCCCAAAAAAAATTAACTTTTCTATTTTGGTCCCGTAACTCTTGGTTTTGTCCAATTTTGGTCCCATTTTTACCAAAAAATATAAATAATGTCATTTTTTGCCATGCACAATGCACGTTGGGGTTGAATTTGGAATTTTCCGACACTCTTGGTGATGTGGGTGACAAATAATTAATTTCTTTTATATTTTGTATTTTTTTACTTATTTTTTCTGTATTACTGAAACACTAATAAAAATAATAAAATATTAGCAAGGATGATAAAAAGTTCCAAATTCAACTACCATGTGCACCATGCATGGCAAAAAATAATATTATTTTCACTTTTTCAGTAAAAAATGGGACCAAAATTGGACAAACTCTAAGAGTTACGGGACCAAAATAAAAAATTTATAATCTTTGGGACCAAAATTGGACAAACTTTAAGAATTATGGGACCAAAATAAAAAAGTTAAAATTTTTGGGACCAAAAGTGGACACTCATTGAGTTATCGGACTAAAAAACTATTTTTCTCTTGTTATTGCGGTATTATATTTTACTCTTGGGGTATTATATTTTACTCTTGAGGTATTATATACGTGGGAAATTAATTCTCAATATTTTATGCTTGTCATGTGTTGGCCATTAATATATGCTTGGCATTGGCAACAACTTTAATTAGGGCTTATGAGTAATTAATTTAATTAGTAGTAAAATTACTATATATATATATATTATGAGTGGATACCCCAAGAATAAATTGTGATACCCCAAGAACAAATTATGATACCCCAAGAATAATTCTATATAAAAATACCCCAATAACAACATACAATACCCCAAAAAAATTTACAATACTCCAAGAACAAGTCACAAATTATTATAAATTATTATACCCTAGAACAAATTATGATACCCCAAGAACAATTCACAATACCCCAAGAACAACTCTATAGAAAAATACCCCAATAACAACATACAATACCCCATGAGCAATTTATAATACTCCAAGAACAAGTCACTATACCCCAAGAATAAGTGTAAGTAAATACCCCAAGACCAACTTACAATACCTCAAGAACAAGTCTAAGTAAATACTCTAAGAACAATTATAAATACCCCAAGAACAAATATAAATAAATACCCCATTAATAACTTATAATACCCCAAGACCAACTCTCAATACCCCAAGAACAATTCTAAATACTCGAAGAACAAATAGCAATACCCGAAGAACAAATCACAATACTCCAAGAACAAATATAAGTAAATACCCCAAGAACAAGTCACAATACCCCAAGAATAATTTATAATACCCCAAGACCAATTCACAATACTCCAAGAAAAAGTAAATAATTAAACTAAAAAGAAGACCCAAATAATTCATGGAAAAATTAAACAAAATAGAAGATCCAAATTTCAAACCTTAGATTTTGAAATTCACCCATAAATTGTTCTTTGGATTTTATAAATTATTTTTTGGGTATTATATATTATTTTTGGAGTATTATCTTCCAAAAAAATTGACATCAATGCATATATTTATTTATATCATTATATATATATATATATAATAGTATTATTTAATTAATTTATTTAATTTTCTGAATTGATGCTTAATTATATATATACACAATGTTTCTAAGATCAGAAGCGATCGATCGATTGGAAATAAAAGAAATGCATTTTTACCATTTAATTACTTGGCGGACTAGAAATAGTAAAATAGCGAGTGCATAGTCATGCACACACGTCATACTCTTTTTTTATTTGATCTCCAGAGGATTTTGTGTAAATATAGTGTAAATTATTTCTTTCCTTGTATAATTATTGTAATTATGTTATTTAACGTAAAATCTTAAATCACCATAATTAATTATGGTGAATCAAATCCTTTCTTATACGTTATTCCATAATTCATATCCCCAAATCAGCGGAAAACTTACAGTTTAAATATTCCAAATTCCACAGTACAGAGTAGATGCGATTTCTGATCAGAATCAGTGTCAGTTTGTGATCCCATGGAGAAACGTGTAGAATTTATACTACCGGAGGGAATAATCCAGGACATACAATCTTGTATGAGTGGAAAAGAAGCCGCTCAGACATCTCTCATCTCCAAATCTTGGCACGCTGCCTGGAAAACCGGCCACCACCTTTATTTTGATCAACGGCGCTTCTACAGCGGCGAGAATAAATTCTGGCAATTCGTGTGCAAGAGTATGCAGAGGTACGTGAAATCGAAACTACGGGTCGACAGTTTGAGTTTATGGATGTATGGTCATCGCTCTGTTTATCATCTTGCCAAAAAAATAATTGCGGAAGCAATGCAATTGGGTGCTGTTGATCTCCATTTTTGTGTTCATCGCCCGGAGACGGCATTCGAATTACCACATGAGGTACTTGGATCCGACACCCTTACCCGGTTATCCGTCATGGGTTGCAGAATTCCCATGAGCAAGATTAATTGCCTGAGACTTAAATCTCTCTGCTTAGAAAATGTGTGGGTACAGGATCATTTTCTACGGGGTATAATGTCGATGTGCCCCTTGATTGACAAATTATCACTCTGTATTTGCCCATTCTACCATGGGACAAAAGAATCTAAAATTCGTCATTCATCTATACCTAGTTTTGTGATGGAGAATTTATTATGCAACCTTAAGTCCATGCAGAAGCTCAAGTGTTTGTCCTTGTGTGGGTTCCGTGTTCGTGCCAAGTTTTTCGACAAGTTATCAACAAAATTTCCTTGCTTGAAGGAATTGGCTGTTCATGGCTGTAATTGCTATGAAAGAATACAAATTTCTAGTCCTTCACTGGAGTGCATAAGCATTAGCCAGGATAATATGCTCCGGGCGAAGTTTGATGTTCCAAGTATTCGTAAATTTAATTTTTCGAGCGGACTTATTCCTTCTTTGTTGTTTGAGACACATGGAAGCAAATGGGAGTCTGATATATCCAACTTAAACTGCAGTAGTTTGGACTATTATGGTTACTTGCATAAGTAATTCATTTATGTTTTTATTTTCAAAGCCTAGTTTAAGAATGATGAATTCAAGTTTCATAATGTAATTTTGCTTAAAATTCCAGTATGCAACCAATATTGTGTTATTTCTCTAATTTATACATTGAAAGGAATGTTGGCAACATTGCACCCCTCTGTCCAGGAAATCCTTGTTTGAAGCATGCTCAAGACCAATCTTTCAATAAGTTCAATTTGGGGAATGATGCAGATTTGTGTGTTTTCATCATCTACGCTATACTCGACACTTCGGGAACCATGCATTATTTAATTTCATAATAATGTCTTATCTATCTCAGTTAGAGGCACACTCATGTGAAACATATCATATTAAAAATTTGAGGATCCTTAACTGGATCGGATCGGATTTGTTTTTTTTTTTTAAAAAAAATTCGTAATTATGATTCCAAATTTTTTCGCTCACAGGTATGTTACTATTTGACCAAATGCAAAATGTGTGTTACAATTAGATTAACTGTAGTTTTCTTTACATATATTCATTTGGTGTTTTAGAAATAACATTTTTTCATACAATCTAATAATAAATGTGTGTTACTATAAAAAAATATTTTTTTCATAAATATTTATGAGAAAATAATATATTTTCTTATAGTAACAAACATCTTTGCTTTTGTGTTATATAAAAAATTATTTATTATATAAAATAAATGAATATATATATATATATAAACAACAACATTTCATAAGATTGTAACACACATTTGCTCCCCAATTTGTGTTACAATATGAGCAAATGTGTGTTACAACATGGGAAAATACGTGTTACAACATGGGCAAATACGTGTTACTGTAAGAGAAAATATACTTTTATAAGAATAAGTATGTGTTTTTTAATTTAATTGTTGAAACTCATTCCACGAAGAATTTGGTGCATGCTAGTTAATTAGAAATTCTTGATGTGAAGTTTGGATTATTATGAATGAGGTAGCAAAACATGTATTTGGGGCTAGTTTGAGATTGTGTAGCTGAAACTAATGTTGGAACTGAGATTGAGTTAATATTTATGAAATTATCATGAGTTAATATTCCAATGATCTGATGTCCATTTAGGTATTTTCTTCCTTGTCTCTGTACTTCCCCATAGAAGGGGATAAAACGTGGTAGTGAAATTTTATCGGTGTGGAGTATTTGAATTAATTGTCAATATCTTTTAGTCTGATCATTAAATAAAAGTCTCTTTTAATAATTTAGTAGAACTAACTTTTCCTTTTTGTGTGTGTATGGTGTTGTTGTGTCTTGAGAGATTAATGATGATGTATCATGCTTATTTTAATATTTTAAAGATATTGCTATTACACAAGAAAATGCTACTGCACAATTGTTGGAGGGTTTATTGTAGAATGGTTTGGATAAGATATTGCTAATACACAAGAATATGGACTGCTGGTGTAATTTAAACAATAAAAATGCTACTGCACAATTGTGCTTATAAGATAACTTATCCTACCCATTCTAGCTTCAATGCTAATGCATTTTGTTAAGTTTTACAGGCATTTGGTGTCTCGATGAAGATGCCAGACTTTAAGTAAAGAGTGTTCTTTCGTACATTACTAATATTGACTTTACCAATATTGATGCATTCTTGTGTTCAAATATTCAAAGTCCGGGGTGAACAACATATATGATAGAAGAAATCAAACTTTTAATTTTTATCTGCTTTAAATGTATTTATTTATTAGCTGTGGTTATTTAGTGACAGCTGCTAGGTTATGCTAGCCATGTATCAGGAAGGAAGAGATGTTCCAAAGAAGAAGTATAGCAAAAGAAAGTGGTCTCAGCTAGACTTGGAAAATATTAATGTCTCTTGTGTATTGGAACTTTGTCGGAGGGGATTAAGTATTATGGACTTGAGGAGGACTGCTGTTGTGATTACAAGAATATGGATCGAGCCAATGTAATGAAAATATTGTTTTTTTTTTTTGTGTGTGGATTAGTTTGTTATACTATTTCATGAATTTGAGATGGTTGATTATACTATAGTGTTCTCCATTATACTATAGTTTGGACGTTTATACCATACTGTAGCATTTTAAATTAGAATTCTGATAATGTAGCATGTCAGACTAGGGCTACTGTAGCAGTAGCCTAGGCCAATGTAGATGTCAGCATAATTAGGATAAAATAATTAGGATTAGGAAAAAGTAATTTTGGTCCTATTTGTTATTGAAAAAGTTTTTTGGCCCTACCTTTAATTTTGACACAAAAAGTGACTCTAGTTGTGTTTGTCCCATAAAATAAAGATATAATATTCCATAAGATTTGTTTTGTTTTTTATTAAAAAAAAAATAGTATAGGGTTTAGTCACTCATAAACTCAAACTGTCGATCAGTAGGTTCGATCTCACGTACTTCTGCACAGTGTTCCACACGAATTCCCAAAATTCATTCTCCATTTTGAAGCGGCGCTGATCGAAATAAAGGCGGGAGCCGGTTTTCCAGGCGGCATACCAGGATTTGGAGATGAGAGTTGTCTGAGCGGCTTCTTTCCCGCTCATACAAGATTGTATGTCTTGGATTATTCCCTCCGGCAGTATAACTTCTACGCGTTTCTCAATGGGAACACATAAATAGAGACTGATTTAATTTCAATTGTTAATAAATATTTTATTTACACAAGAATTGTTATCTTTATAAAAATAATATACTAAACTTTTCAATAATATTTCAATAATATTTTGTGTAACTTTTCAATAATATTTTGTGTAACTTTATAAAAATAAACTTAAGTTGCACGGTGCACTTGACGTATACTAAACTGATGCAATCGAAATTTGTAAATCGCATATTAATTAAGCCTTAATCCTTCATCTTATATTTTAAATATTTTAATCTCAACTTTATAATTAAATCGTCTAAAAGTATAAATCTTATATAAAAATATCAACCTACATGTAAATATTAAATCTTATAGTATATAATTATTTAAACAAATAAAATATAAAAAATAATCTTTAATTATACGTACACAATTTTATTTGTCATCCCATCAAAGTCGCGGATCTACCAAAAGAATATATGACTTAGTAGAAACGTGAAAAAATATATTTGACTTGTCAGTTGTCACTCTATATATTATATTATATTATAGATTTAAAAAAACTTGGCATTCCTCTGGAGAGTACGTTTTGGTTTTGGGGGTAGGGTTGACCAACCTCCAAGGTGAAGTGGGTTCACTCCCACCTCCAACTTAGAGTTGATTCAGTCCACTCCTTCAAGAGTTTATCTCTCTCTCAAAATTTGGTGAACATTCAGGGTGTGCCTAAACCATTGCCTGTGGTTAAAAATTTGAGTGTTGATGTGCCATTATCTTCAGTTTGTCCTGCTCTTTTCGATTGCTTATTCCTCTGTTGTCGCCCAATATTCGTCACTCCTACGCACATTGGTGGAGAAAGAAAAATGGAGCTTCGGGAGGATGTTCATAAGAGATTGTTACAACAGACCAAGTCAAATTGCCAGGATGATCATGAGGAAGTCATGGTGGAAGTTGAGGCTTCTTTGGGGTGGCAGACGCTAGTATTCGATGATTCAACACGGCTCGTAGACGGACAGAGAATTCGCTTCCATTTGAAATGGCGCGAAATTGCTGCTGCATTCAAATAATATGAGTCGCTTTTAATTTGTTGCAAAATATTTTTGTTTCAGACATTTGAGCTCAATATAACAGTTTTCATCATAATCTGGCATTTTCCAACTTAATAGAATTGGACTATATATTATGGTTGCTTGCATATCATTTTTCATTTAAGTAATTCATTTATGTTTGTAATTTCAAAGCCTAGTTTAAGAATGATGAATTCAAGTTTCATATTGTAATTCCAGTATGCAATCAATATTGTGTTTATTTCTCTAATTTATGCATTGAAAGGAATGTTGGCAACAATGCACCCCTCTGTCGATGCATGCTCAAGACCAATCTTTCAATAAGGTCAATGTATTGGTCAGTACAGTTCAAAACGTATATTTAAAAATATTTATGTCCGTAATGAAATTTGATTGGTTTAAAATTTGAATGTTCGTGTCCGAATCAAAATATCAATTCGCTATAATTATATTAGGGTGCGACTATTCATACCCCAAATTTCTCTAAACATACCCCAATTATTAAATATATTTAATTTAAAATAAAAATTAATTTAAATTATTAAACATACCCCATTTTTTTATTAATATATCTTTTTTTATTTTTGATCTATTCTTCTTCTCTCTCACGTCCTAACTGCTATATTCATGGAGTCCAATCATCTTCGAAACTATTCTACAGTTCTACGCAGTCCTTAATTTTTATATTCGCAATCAATTCATATTTTATCCAAGTACACAATTTACAAATCAATTCAATCTCATTTTTTATGCTTTGTTAATGACTTCAAACTTCTCTAAATTATACTCCCTCCGTCCACGAAATTTATGCTCACATTTTTGCACGTGGTTTAATGCAATATGTCGGAAGGTATTATGAGATATTGTGAAGTCCGTTTTGAGTAAAGAAAGTATTTATGGAAAGTACATATGATATACTTTTCATAAATATTCTCTTTATTCAAAACAGACCTCACAATATCCCGTAATACCCTCCGACATATTACATTAAACCACGTGCAAAAATGTGAGCATAAATTTCGTGGACGGAGGTAGTATATTTTTATTATTTATTGATGAAATATTACTATATATACACAATAAATAATTAAAAAGGCATATGCCTTTTGTTGAAGAGCGCCGTGGAAGAGGATGAGCCTCCGTATTTTCCACGACGATACAGAAAGGTTGGAAATTATGGAATTTTGGATGGGGAAAATGGTGATTTTCAGGCAGAAAAAAAAGCTCCGCGTGGAGAAGAAAACATAGCGTTCGTCTAGTGAATTCTTTTAAAATTTTATTCGGTTGTAATAGATAAAATGACGACTGGATCATTAACATGAATTGAGAGAGATGAAGACTAGGTCAAAATTGGAAAAGAGTATAATAATAAAAAATGGGGTATGTTTAGTAATTTAAATTAATTTTTCATTTTAAATTAAATATATTTAATAATTGGGGTATGTTTAGAGGAATTTGGGGTATGAATAGTCGCACCCATTATATTATTCGAGATGGTCCACACCCAACGAAGACGAACGAGCAAGCAGCAATATCCTCTCTATGAGCAACCTATGAGCTAAGAAGATCAAACGATCAAGTCCTTCGAAGATTCAAGCGTTCTTCACCAAATTTGAAGATATTCTTCGAAGTTCAAACCGTTCTTCGTCAAATCCTTCCAGAAACAACGTTTGATCCAAGACAAAGGGGCCAAATCCCTCCGATCCGACGTTTTTCTTGAAGAACGCCTCAAAGATCTTCAGCCGTTTTTCGTCATATTCAAACGCGTTCTTCACCAAATTCGACCAGAAACACAGTTTGATCCAGAATCAAGAAGCAAATCCCTCTGATCAGACGTTTCTCGTCCAAGAACACCTCAAAGACAACAAGTGTTCATCACTCTACAACAAGTGTTCATCACTCTTCAAAGCGTTCTTCACCAAGTTCTTTGAGTATTGTTCGTTTATTAATTATTTATTTATAAATTTTTTTTGGATATTATAAATAATTTTTTGGGTATTATATATTTTTCTTTGAGTATTGTAAATTGTTCTTAGAGTATTATAAATTATTATTTTGTTTTATTCATTTTTTAATTATTAATTTATAAATTATTCTTTAAGTATTACATATTAATTTTTGGATATTATATATTATTTTTTGAGTATTATATATTTGTTCATGGGATATTATAATTTTTTTTTTTTAATTTGCAGCTTATATCATAGTGTAGTAAGATCAAACTCTTTTTTTTCACTTATAAGGACACTTGTTTAGAACCCTCAACCTTAGGAAATCTAAATAATTAAGCTACTGAAACAGTTTTTGTATCTCAAGATTCTAATAAGTTTGTGAAGGAAAGTTTAAGATAATAACACTAACGTGGATGTGGATGCATAAATTAGGAACAGAAACATGGAAGCTTTATTATAACACACAATTTTATAACATCATCTAATTTAAATTGTCAATCTTTTTTGCATTATTTGACCCCAGTTTAAATGGGAGACGATAATATTTGACCGAGTCTAAAATGATGTTGTGAGTGTTGCCTAGTGATATTCGTTTAACAGAATAATATATGTGTTGCCGAGGTGGGGTTTGCAGAGGGGTTTCATTGGAACGGTTGGGATGGTGATGGAGCTTCTTGGCGGAGGAGAAATTGGATTGAAAATAGTCAAAATTGAGGCCCAATTAAAGATGCATACTATACACTCTAGTGCACAGTAGATACACTATACACTATAGACCAAAAAGGAAAGTGTACAAAGTGTTTAGGGACAGAGGTAGTAATATGTATAGTATTGCAAGAAAAATTATAGCGGTGATTATGTTAGATAATAAAAAATACTACTCCCTCCGTCCCCCAAATTTATTCCCATTTGTATGGGCACGAGTTTCAAGAAAAGTGAAATCAAGTAGATAAAGTGAAATAATTGTGGGGTCCACTCAAGAATAAAGTGATTGTTTGTGAGTGTAATAATAAAATAATATTTTTTAAAAGAGGAATGTAAATAAATTATAGTATAGTCAAAAAAAGTATAGTAAATATTATCATAGTGCAGTCATGAAAATATAACAATAAATCTGGAATTGATTAATGAGGATCATTTTTTTTTAATTTGATCTCCAGAGTATTTTGTGTAAATATAGTGTAAACCATTTAATAGTTGTATAAGAATTTCAGTGAAACAATTGATTATCATATAAAAAGCTTGCACTCCGGTCTGTTTAGAAACACGAATTTCAGCCTCGCGCTTCAGTTTCCGAATTTTTACTTTTGATAATCAGTATACTTCTACATGCTGTAACTGTGAATTCCTTTTTTGAAGTTTAAGAGTTTTATTGTTCAATTCATGATTATAAGGGGTATTTTAGTCATTTAAAATGTATCTACTTTTATCTATAAATTTTTTGGGTATGTTTAGAGTAATTTGGGGTATGTATAGTGGCACCCCATAATTAATTATAGTGAATCAAATCCTTTCTTATAGTGAATCAAATCCCATAATTAACTCATTCCCAAATCTGCGGAAAATTTATAGTTGAAATAGTCCAAATTCCATAGTACAGAGTAGATGCGATTTTCCAGTCCAACTATGGAAAAATCAAAAATAAAATCAGAACCAGTCTCAATTTCTGATCCCATGGAGAAACGTGTAGAATTTATGCTACCGGAGGGAATAATCCAGGACATACAATCTCGTATGAGTGGGAAAGAAGCCGCTCAGACATCTCTCATCTCCAAATCATGGCACGCCGCCTGGAAAACCGGCTCTCACCTTTATTTCGATCAACAGCGCTTCTACAGCGGCGAGAATGAATTCTGGCAATTGGTGTGCAAGACTATGCAGAGGTACGTGAAATCGAAACTATGGGTCGACAGTTTGAGTTTATGGATGTATGGTGATCCCTCTGTTTATCATCTTGCCAAAAAAATAATTGCGGAAGCAATGCAATTGGGTGCTGCTGATCTCCATTTTTGTATTCATCTCCCGGAGACGGCATTCGAATTACCACATGAGGTACTTGGATCCGACACCCTTACCCGGTTATCCGTCATGGGTTGCAGAATTCGCGTGAGCAAGGTTAATTGCCTGAGACTTAAATCTCTCTGCATAGAAAATGTGTGGGTACAGGACAATTTTCTACGGGATATAATCTCGATGTGCCCCTTGATTGACAAATTATCACTCTGTATTTGCCCATTCTACCATGGGACAAACGAATCTAAAAATTTTCATTCATATGTACCTAGTTTTGTGATGGAGAATTTATTATGGAAGTTTGAGCCCATCAAGCTCAAGTGTTTGTCCTTGTGTGGGTTCCGTGTTCGTGCCATGTTTTTCGATAAGTTATCAACAAAATTTCTTTGCTTGAAGGAATTGGCTGTTCATGACTGTAATTGCTATGAAAGAATACAAATTTCCAGTCCTTCACTTGAGTGCATAAGCATTAGCCAGGATAATATGCTCCGGGCGAAGTTTGATGTTCCAAGTATTCGTAAATTTATTTTTTCGAGTGGACGTATTCCTTCTTTGTTGTTTGATGTTCCAAGTATTCGTAAATGGGAGTCTGATATATCAATTAAGCGCGTAACTAGTCCTAGTTCCAGTTGGTTCATCGGGTTGAGTAAATTCCTGGCAAAGTTGAGCATGTCCAGCGTTTCTCTCTCTCTCAGAATTATGTATAAGAATGGACACATGTATGTGGTGAACATTCAGGGTGTGCCTAAACCTTTGCCTGTGGTTGAAAATTTGAGTGTTGATGTGCCATTATCTTCAGTTTGTCCTGCTCTTTTCGATTGCTTATTCCTCTGTTGTTGCCCAATATTCGTTACTCCTACGCACATTGGTGGAGAAAGAAAAATGGAGCTTCTGGAGGTTGTTCATAAGAGATTGTTACAACAGATCAAGTCAAATGCCCAGGATGATCTTGAGGAAGTCATGGTGGAAGTTGAGGCTTCTTCGGGGTGGCAGCCGCTAGTATTCGATGATTCAACACAGCTCGTAGATGGACAGAGAATTCGCTTCCATTTGAAATGGCGAGACAATGCTGCTGCATTCAAATAATATGAGTCTGCTTTTTGTTGCAAAATATATTTGTTTCAGACATTTGAGATCAAATATAACAGTTTTCATCATAATGTATATGGCATTTTCCAACATAATAGAATTGCAGTAGTTTGGACTATTATGGTTACTTGCATATCATTTTTCATTTAAGTAATTCATTTATGTTTGTAATTTCAAAGCCTAGTTTAAGAAGGATGAATTTAAGTTTCATATTGTAATTTTGCTTAAAATTACATTATGAAATCAATATTGTGTTTATTTCTCTAATTTATGCATTTAAAGGAATGTTGGCAACAATACACCCCTCTGTCCAGGAAATCCTTGTTTGATACTTCTGAATGTTCAGAAAATAAGCAAAAATTTAAGTTTCATATTGTAATTTTGTTTGTATGATTAAGCACCTTTTTATAATGTAGTGCAAATTTCACAGTCAACACCTATATACCACAATGTAATCAGTACCGAAAAGGAACAAAGAAGAAACAAAGGAGAAAAGAGAAACTTACTTTTTAGTTCGCGTGCTGCACAGGTGATTTTTCCCCAATTAGAATTCATCCTCGGATTGTATGTATAAAGTCAATCACATGGAAGTGGCAATGGTTTTTCAGACAGGTAATACCTGTGCCCAACAGGAACTGGAAACTATCTATAAACAGTAAGCACGACTATTTTGATTAGTGGACAATGATCGCGAAGGGGAAATTTTTTTTAAGGCCAACAGTTTAGGGGGTTAGCAAAAGGGGGCCCGTAAATTTGCGGCTTGACAATTTAAGAACTGCAACTTTTTAACTGGATAAATTAATTTCCACGTACAATTTCAGTGCAACTGGAGCTCATATGTCCTTAGTTTGTCTTTTAAATAATTCATCTATGTTTTTAATTTCAAAGCCTAGTTTAAGAATGATGAATTCAAGTTTCATATATATTGTAATTTTGCATAAAATTCCAACTCTGCAATCAATATTGTGTTTATTTTGTAAGTATATTTTACGTAATTTAATTCCAGAAACTGTTATGAAATTGACAAATCTGTAATATGTCCGAGATCTTCCGCCTTATATTTCACACTTAGAATCGTACCAGGATCCATTGATTCCTTTTAATACTATTGAATGTTTTAATTTGTCCGAGTCCTTTAATGTTCCTATCCAGAGTCCAGAGTCTTTAACGTTTCTGTCAACTTGTTTTCTCCCTCTTACGTTATCTTTTCTGTGTTCACTCTCAATGATGCGATGAGCCCTTTGACAGAGGGAGAGAGGAGTTTTAAGTCAAAGAGTCATAACCATTTAAAACTCCTCGACAGTTTTAATCAAACCATAACTCCCGTTAATCATTATCACGGGATACTTTCATATTAAAACTTCATTTACTTTAATTAATATATGATGAATTTAATAATTAATTATTAGACCTAATTAATTACACAGACCACATAATTGTTGAAATAATTAAATATTTTAACATTCTCCCACTTGGTCCTTTTAATGACTTAATGATCTAATAATAACTGTAAAGCGCTCCATTCATTAAATTCACATATATTAAACTTAGTTGAATTAGAATAGTTCGGATCATGGCGGTCACATATTATTTAGCAACATGATCCTTTCCATGTATCACAGAACGTCTTTAATCCAACAAACTTTAATTTGAAGGATAACTGTAAGCTTCAAACTTTTATTACTTGATGAAAACTATAAGCATCAAGATAATTTGTTATCTATCACAATCATGTGCACACTAATGTCATTAGATAACATCTTTAATATTTTGAAAGAAACGAAAACCTTACTGATATCAAAGTGTCAACTATAACAAGCATATTAATCAGATAAGTACTATCAATATAGCAAGGTTTTATCCAAAATACCCATACGACCTACATGACCTGTAAAGGCCTTGGGCGCTAATCCTTTAGTTAACGGATCCGCTATCATATAATTAGTACTGATATGCTCAAATAGACACTTCGTTTCTTAACTTCTTCCTTGACTGCCAAGTACTTCAACTCCATGTGTTTAGCACCTTTAGAGTACTTGTCATTCTTTGAGAAGCAGACAGTAGCAGAAATATCACAATAAATTCTTAGCGACTTGGATATACTGTTGACAATTCCAAGTCCTGAGATTAAGTTCTACAACCACAATCCTTGAACCATGGATTCAAAGCATGCCACGAATTCAACCTCCATTGTGGAAGTAGCAATGACAGACTGTTTTCCATTTTTCCATGATACTGCTCCACCAGCTAATAGGAACAAGTAGCCAAACGTAGATTTTGGAGTATCTACGCATCCAGCATAATCTGAATCTGAATAGCCATTTATCTCGAATAATTCAGATCTCCTGCCGAAACGGACAAAAACGTGAGAACAAGAAAGGACGTAGAGACTGCATTGTGTCACAGCTCGCTGTCTCGGTACACACTAAGGTGGAATAGTTCAAGGCATTGTCTACTAGGCCAACGGTGTATCCGGTTAGATGGACTATGGAAGGTTCAAAGCTCCAAGCTACCTGTCCAAATACAATATCGACTCACTTAGACTGGGCTATGTGTCTGCATGTTTATGGGTGTAATTTCCACTCATGTGGGTATTGTTGGAATATTTAATATTAAATATATTAATTGGTATTGTTTAACCAATAAATTGAAGGGAATAAAATTAATTTCTCAGAATTTAATTGATACGAGTGCGTTCTACTCTCGGAGTAGATAAATTTAGTGTATTAATACTCACAAAATCAATTACTGCAGGGTGAGTGAGAAATTAAGTCAACAAATCAAAGTTTAAAACTTTGAATTTGGGAAAGAATTAATTATGTAATTAATTCTCATCCCACCTTGGAAAACGAGAAGACTAATACGAAAAGTTGACTTCGTAAGACTACAGATTCGATGAATCTGAAGCTGATGTATAGATGACTCAACAAATGGCCAGGTTCATTGAACCTAAGCAGACTCAGCTCTGACTCGTATCAGCATAAAATGTGCAAGAGTTCCGTACATGGCAGGTCAACCGGATTGATTGCAAATCAATTCCCCATTGATGACCTTCCTAATTAAAGGGTTCCGTTTATGGGAGGTCAATCGGATTGATTGCAAATCAATTCCCCATTGTTGACCTTCCTGAAAAAAACCGTCCATCAGCATTAATGCTGACACGATTTTTCCCCCGTTACTAGTGGAGGTTCACCTATAAATAGGTATCCTCATTTCATTCAGGAACACACACAACACACTTCTCTCTCAGTCAAACTTCTGCATATAGCTTCTAGGTGCAGTCTAGTCCTAACGTCCTTCTGTTCGCCGGAACTTCAAGTCCTGCGGTGCTGCACAATTGAAGGCGTAACGTCGTTTTACCTTTGGGAGTTCTATTCCAATCGAAGAGCACCACCGGGGAATATTCACTTTGCTGGAAGAGTTCCACTCGACTCGGCGTTTGTTTTATTTATTTGTAATCTTTTATTTTCCATGTATTATTTCTTTCCCGGCTGTATCCCTTTGTTTTATTTTTTTCAGTTGTATTATCTGGTTGACATAAAACTTCTTTTTCCAACTTTTTTCTCTGGCCTGAAACCACCATTTTCCTCATCCAAAATTTTTTCGTAACTTTAAGAATTAGTCCAATTTTGGTCCAAAAATTTTAACTTTTTATTTTGATCCCGTAATTCTTAGAGTTTGTCCAATTTTTGTCCCATTTTTACTGAAAAAGTAAAAATAATATTGTTTTTCGCCATGCACGGTGCACATGGTAGTTGAATTTCGAACTTTTCATCATCATTGCTGATATTTTATTATTTTTATTAGTATTTCAGTAATATAGAAACAAATAAGTAAAAAATACAAAATAATTAAAAAAAATTAATTATTATTTGGCACCCACGTCAGCAAGAGTGTCGAAAAATTCCAAATTCAACCACAAGATGTGTTGTGCATGGCAAAAAATGACATTATTTACATTTTTCGGTAAAAATGGGACCAAAATTGGACAAACACCAAGAGTTATGGGACCAAACTTGAAAAGTTAAATTTTTTGGGACCAAAATCAGACACTCAATAAGTTATGAGACCAAAAAACTTTTTATCTCGTCTCTTTAGCGATCCTGTCTCAAATTTTCATGTTGTAAAGATTGGTCTAATATATTTTTTCCGATGGAATTTGTTACGTGATGCAGATCATGGGTTAGGGTTATTCGAGGAGGATGAGAGAATTGTTCTGGAGTTCAACGAGACTTTACCAATTGGTGCTGGGACTGTGAATATGGAATTTGAAGATACTCTCTAAATGATAGAATGAAGGGGTTTTACAGGGATTTACTTGTGATAGGGAGTGAATGTGCCAGTTCCCAGAGGTCACTGGCAGAAGAACGATTCCTTCATTAAAGAGGAAAGCTCGAATATTAGTATTCAGTTTCCAAGGCTCGTAACCCTCATTACATAGGCCAGAGAGGGAGTATAGATGTGAGTTCTGCCTTCTGGACTCAGGCCTCTGTCAGAAGGCAGAGGTGTCCGCTAACTATATAGAATTTCCATGCTGGAGGAAGAATCTCCCATGTCACTCCTTACATCTGACCTCTAGGAGGTTGACTTACTCTGTACTCGGATGTCAAGGGAGCAGAGAAGAAGAGAAATGATGTCGCTATCATTGGAACCTAGTATATAGGTGCATGCAATCAACCGAATCAGCATGGATGAATATTCTAGTACTTGCTACCAATGAGGAGATGCCACGTGTTGTACTATTTGCACTATTGTTATGTACTGCACCACTACCACGATAAGCTGCTAGTAGTGGTCCCAAAACAAAGGCAAAAGACTAAAATACCCTTCTTGTGAGGGAGAGAGTATATATAGCTCTTTACACACTGTAACCTGCAATTTTTTCTCCACAAATATTAATAAAGTGAAAATTGAAAATTACAAAGAATATGAATATAAAATTATCAAGCGATTGATTTGGTCCAATCTCTATGTATTCCTCTGATTGTCC
>JAPKLY010003071.1:603-20657 GCA_026898435.1 Prunella vulgaris | reverse complement strand
AGCTGGTACTCAGCTGAGGACTACTCTGCTGAAGTAGTCAGCTGATCCTCACATCAGCTGATCTGGTATGTCTACTTACTCTTTCCTTTCCTTTCTCTATCTTGTTATGTCTAACTTGATACATGAATAAGTTATGAAAGTCAGACAAGGCCCCCTTGCTTCAGCTGGTCCATTTCAGCTGACATTGAAGACCCAGACGAGCAGAAAAGATTTTCATAAGGATCGCTCTTATCAGCTGATTTTGCCACGTCAGCATCTCGATAAGTATTTCTATGATCTTTATGTCGAATTCTTTTTTTTATCAAATCTTTTCAAAAATTAATAAATCCCTAATTTCTAAAAATTATTTTAGAAAATTGGCAATCAAATCTTTGTGTTTACGAAAAATCGGGGATTTATTACCTTTTTCCAAATAAGGTGTCAGTTGTAATTAATTTAACACCGTCTAAATCTTCTCAAAAAGTGTTTCCATCATTACCTTTTTCAAAAAGGAGAATCTTTTGAGGCGGTCAAAACCTTTCGAAATCTTGACACCCACGCATCACCTCCAAAATTCTCAAAGGTCTTTTATTCTGGACCTTTGATTTGTGTGATGCAAAATACAAATCTACGATCAAAACTGATCGGTTTTAATTTTGGAAAAACTGCTCATATCTCTCGATACTTATATATATCCCTTTAAACTTCTTTCTGAAATTTTCTGTTCCTAAATCTTTCTGCCCAACATTTTCCTGC
The DNA here is from genome assembly GCA_026898435.1 of Prunella vulgaris. Lineage (NCBI taxonomy): Eukaryota > Viridiplantae > Streptophyta > Magnoliopsida > Lamiales > Lamiaceae > Prunella > Prunella vulgaris. Next base: position 19,922 of record JAPKLY010003071.1, on the reverse strand, counting down.
ATACTATTCTTTCTGCACTCAAACCCTGTTTTGAAGGTATGGCATCTAAGACAATGCAAAAGCTCTTCAAAGAAAAGATGTACGCAGAGATGTGTGTCGATTTCGACACGACTAGGGTTCCTGAAATCAGAGAAATCCTAAACCTTCTCCAAAATCAAAATCTCCGAACCTTCATCTCCATGACCCCCCCTGACCATAAAACCCTAAACTTCTATGCCTTTCAATTCCTTCTTAAGGCTCAGTTCAACATAGATTCCATCGGCTCCTTGGTTGATGAAGTCGATGTTGTTATCTCCAAGGATGATGTCGCTGATATCTTTGGCCTATTCTCCTCCGGTGTCCAACCCCACAAATACAAGGAAGCTGACTACCTGGAGACTTTTCAGTTGATGGCCAGGGCGAGTTACAGAGACACCACCACGAACCTGAAGAAATCCATGCTGAGGAGGCGGTTCCGGTTCCTGATGGATGTGGTGACCAAGGTCATCTTGGCGGAACAGGGGAGTTTGGACGCCATTACCAAACTCCGCCTGAGTGTGGCCCGCACCATTCTCGATGGGGTGCAAGCGGACTGGGTGAGTCTGCTATGGTTTCGCCTGGAGCAGGAGTCCAAGAGGTGCTTGGTGAAGGAAGTGAATGGGGAACAGATTTACAGTTTTAAATCTAAGTGTTCCATGGCCACCAAGATCACTATTCTTCTGAATCATCTGCTGCCCCAGCATGAGTGGGATGAGGAATGGGTTGTTGAGTACAACCACACCAAGTTCTTAAGGGGAAGTAACTTGGATATCATTGGGCCAGCTGATTCAGATTCTGATGCTGATACAGTAGCTGTTGCCCCTGGACCTTCTGCTGGTCATAGGAAGAAGCAGAAGAGGAAGGCTCTAATGCCTGCTGGAGGTGGTAAACAGAAGAAAACCAAGAAAGACACTACTCCAATTCAAAGGAAGCTCTCCTTTGATTCTGATTCAGATGAAGAAGAGGATACTGCTCTGCTAAGCAGTCTGAAGAGGGAGAAAACTTCAGCAGAGAAGCCTACTCTGCTGGTTGTTGAGTCTTCTGGAGAAGAAGAACAGGATGAGGAGGAGTCAGCTGAGAAGGCTACATCAGATGATGCTTCTGCCACTGGCTCTGATGCAGAGGAAGACGAGTCAAAGGGGAGGGAGTCAGCTGAACCCTCAGTAGCTGAGACAGAGGTTCTTCATTCCTCTGCTGATACACCATCAGCAGACACACCTATTGCTGCCTCACCTATCAGGTCAGCTTCTCCCACACCTTTTTCTGATCCTTCCCAACACTTTTCAACCCCATCCGATCCCTCACCATCACAAATCCCAGTCGGCAATGAACCAGAGGAGATGGCTACCTCTGGAGAGCCTTCAGCTACCCCCAAACCCTCTCACCCTGAACCTATAATTCTCGATAACCCCAATTCCCCCTCAGAAATGGCCAAGCAAGCAAGCCTATCTCACCATCGTTCAAAGGGGCCTCTTGAACGAGGGATGATCATATCTGCCCTAGCCCACATTTCCCTCTACATTCCTGAACTCAACCCCTATCCAGCCTACCAGGACATCCTTGCTGATGGCCTAGCCTGGGCACAAGCAAGAGAGGGGCCAGTCACATTCTTTCTGGCCCTACTTAAGGAGATGGGAGAGGCAGCTTTCACTGAATGGGAGGAAATTTTGATGGAGGACTTGGAGGTTAAGGCTCCTTCCCAGCTGACATCTCCTGAAGGGCTGAGGAAAGTGGCCAGAGCTCTGTTGCTCAAAGATGGTGTGGCCCTGGACTGCCCTGAAATAGCAGAGACTGAGTTTGTTCCTCCAGCAGCACATTTTGAGATCTCCCCTGCTGATCAGGTAACTCCTGCACTCTTGGAACAATTAAAAGGCTATTTTGATGACCACATCAGGGAGGTCAAAGCTACTCTTCTGGCTGCCAAGTCTGCTGCCCCCTCTATGATTGAAGCTCATGTTCATCAAGTCCTGCTGGACCATCGCAACAAGCTGAAGGATGCTATGGAGGACAGCTTGTATGCCACTCGCATTGAATTCTTCAATACTCTCCAGAGCTTCAAGGCAACTGCCAGAGCTTTCAATGATGATGCATCTGCCTCTCTTGCTGCTGAGTCTGAGAGATTCAGATTGGTCTCTGAACGGTTGGAAGGACAAATTGCTGAGTGCAAACATGGTCAGGAGGACCTGAAAGATATTGTGGACAAGCTTCCCACTTCTCTACCCTCTGCTACAGTTATTGATGATATCAAAAAGGGGGAAGAGAAGAACTCAGCTGCTATTGCTGCCTTGCAAGCTGAGATGGCCTCTCTGAGAGCTCTTCTGGTGGATAATCAAGGAGTTCTATCTGCTAGGATAGAAAATGTTGAAGATTACATCAACACCAGGAAGATGGCTGCTCAGAAAACTCAGGAGTTGAGAGATCAGAAAATGGCGGAGGCTTTACAGAAGCAAGAAGTTGTCGCTGTTGAAAGGGAAAAGAAGAAAAGAATTATGAATGCTGATCTGGATGAAAAGCTGGCTAAAGAGTTGCAGCTAGCTGAGAAAGAAACCCCTGAGGAGAGGAGGAAGAGGCAGGAGAGGGAAATAAATGATGAGCTTGAGAGAAGATATCAGAGGAAGCTGAAGAAGAAAGGGAAAGCAGTAGCTCAAGGGAGCAGGACTAGGAGTGGAAAGTTCATCAGAGATCCAAATGAGCCTCTAGTTGATGGACCAATTGATATGTTTTACAATCAATTGTCTGATGAGCTGGTGGATCTCTGGAAAACCATAAAAGCCAAAACTATGATCCACTTCTATGTCCTTCGAGGAGAAGATACCAGAGGAGAGAGAGAGAAAAACGCTGAGTTCAGAGATTGGTTGAAGGAAACTTTTCCTAAGTTCTTCAGAGCTATCACAGAAGAGATGCTTAAGGTAGAGGTTCAGCCAGAGTTGCCAGAGATTGAATATCTTCCTACTCCAACTGATGTGAGTGGAAAGATAGATTGGGTGGAAATCAGGAAACATTGGCTGCAGATCACTCAACTCTTCCATCAGCTTTCTGACAACTCTCTGCCAGCTTTGAAGGAAATAGAGAAGAGATTCTTAGACTGGTTGCAAGTTCCGCTCAGCAGCAGAAGACCGCTCCTCATGTAATAGTCCAGCTGAGTCAGCTGAGGATTAGGTATCTTTACTTCTGTCTGTTATTTCTCTCTTGATTATTATTAATAAAGCTTTATGATTCCAGACAACTACTTGTTGTCAGCTGCGTTTTTGATTCTGTCTAAAAGATCTTAATTAAAGATCTTCTTTTCTGTCCTATGTGATCTTGATTTTGACTGAATATGTTTATCTGTTGAGATCAGCTGAATTGGTTTTGATATCATCAAAAAGGGGGAACTTGTTAGGATATCCGTGTTAGATGTTTTGATGATATAAAACAAATCAGCTTGTAATAGGACCAGCTGAACATGTTAGTCAGCTGATGAGTAGTTAGGATTAGATAGGTTCGAGTAAGGGGGAACCTACCTTGCTGCCTAGAAGATCCGAAGCTTTCATAGAAGAGAAGACCAGCTGAGACCTTGTGGACTTAGCCGATTTTAGAAGACAGAAGATTTAATCAGCTGACACTGGAGCATCGAAAGCAGATCATCAGAGAAGTTTACATCAGCCGATAAGCTGAAGAGCAGATTAGCTGATATCAGAAGATTAGCTGATCAGCTGAGAGCACGTCGCAGACAAGACAAGGACCATGGATAAAAGACTTATTCGGACGAAGTCAAGAAGACCAGCTGAGGTGCACACCAGCAGACTTGCACATCAGCTGAGGTCCAAGTATCAGCAGACTGATACACCAGCTGAGGAGACAGATCAGCTGAGGTCCTGTGCTCAGCCCAGATTCTTCGGAATCAATTTAAAGGGTTAACTTGCGATATAAAAGGAAGATTCCCAGAATAGAGGATCAATCAATCAAGGGGACAAACTTGATTGATTGAAGGTCGCGAAGATTGACGGGAATCAAGAAGGAAATTCAATCAATCACAATGATTGATTAAATACGAGATTATAGGATCTCAGATTTCTAGTCCATTCCAACGGCTAGTTATTTGATCCTATAAATTGGAGTAATTGTGATAATTTCAGTATTGGATTCACACGCACATTAAGCTAGCCAATACTCTGTCAGTTTTATCACTTACATTCAAAAACACCATCCATACTTATCTTTTGTAAAAGCTTTGTAGAAGCTGTGAGAAGTCAATTGCAATTATAGCATTGACGAGTTGTAAAGAGAGTAGTACTCTCAAAATTGTGTAAGAAAGTGAGTAAGTGAGTTAGTGGAGAGCCCCTCAAGTCCAAATTGGATTGAGGAGAGTGGATGTAGGACAGTTGGTCCGAACCACTATAAACCCCTGTGTCTCTTCGTATTTCTTTCTGTTCTTATCTGTGCACATCACTTAAAATCAGATTTTCTTTAAAACGTTTCCGCACTATACACAGCGCACTAATTTCAAAATTCAGATTACCTCAAGTAGTCTGCTGATTTTCTGAATAAATCAGTAAATTTGAAAAAGGTTTTTGAATCCTTACAAGTCTATTCAACCCCCCCCTTCTAGACTTGTTCAAGTGTATTCTTCCCAAAACCTGCCTTTGGGACCAACACCAAGTACCAGTCCTTCATCAGATTCTCCTTCTTCTTCTTGTAGCCCGCAGTGACCTGAAAAGAATCAGGCCTCAGGTACCCATCTCGTATTGGGTCTTACTGAGTCAGCCATACCCTTCGGGATCCAGATTTGTCTGACAATTCTGACAGCATCAGAAGTGTAGACCTGTTTCCCTGAAATGTCAACATACACAGTTCTCTTCTTCCTTTGTGCCTGGGAAGTTGAGGGTGTATGGGTGTCAGCCTGAGATACAGGAGCCCTATATTGATTTCTGGGGGTGGGCCTCCTGTTTCTCCTTGACCTGGGTGCATTGGGCTGAAGTCTGTCTTGAGAAGGAGCAGCTCGGGCCTGACCTCTTGGCACATGAGGTCTGGTCTGAGTGTTATTGGAGTCAGGTCTCCGTTGCCTTTCAGAAACCACCTGGTTAGTCCTTCTTCTTAGAGAATTGGGACGCTCCTGATGGGCTCTGTGCCCTGTCTGAGGAGTCTGAACCTCAGTAGTCCTAGGTCTTGCCTGAGGTCTCCTTTGACCTGAGTTCCTTCTGTTCTGAACATTTCTAGGCGGGGCCTGAGAAGTGCTAGGAACAAAATTCTTCCCAGTTTGAGGATTCCTAGGCTGGGCCTTGGAGTTCCTTTGGTCTGTCTTTCTAGACTCAGGATGAGAAACCTTGACCTTTTCCTTAGGTTTTTGTCTTGGTTTCTCAGTCCTTTGCCTGACAGGTTCAGCAGGCATTTTCTCCTTCCCTTTGCCTTTATTCTGATGAGCAACACTTAAGCTCTTGTCATCAGTTAGGGCAGGGACAAACTTTTTCTGAGAGTTGCTCCCTGAAGCACCTCTCTTCTTCTTGCCCTTTGGGTCTTTTGTGGCATCATAGCCTAACCCAGCTTTAGCACCATCAGTCAGCTGAGAGAAATTTGTCAACTCATCAACCACTTGGGTAGATGTGTATAACTTCTTCAGCTTAACCTCAAGATGCCCATTGGTTTCTTTCAGGGCCTCAATTTCAGTGGTGTATTGAAGCACCAATTCTGAATTAACTTTCTCATTTGAAATCAGCTCAAGATCCCAAACAGTTTGCTCAGCAAAAAGGCGAGTTTGCCACTCAGTTTCGAACATCATTCTTAGAGCAGTTCGCTCAATTATCAGTTGTTCCTGAGCAAGGAACAAGTCAGTATCACGAGTCTCAATCAGCGAGCTGATTTCACCCTTCAGTCTTTCTACCTCCAGTGGCGCTTCATCATGCTTGTTCTTAGCATGAAGTAGCTCCTCCTGAAGATGTACTAATCTGAGGGCTTCCTCAGTATCTCTTACTCTGAGAGACTCAGTTAACCGATCGTTCTTCTCACTCAGTTGTGTGTTCACATCCACTGTGTGAGTATGAGTCTCCTGCAACCTGGAGAAGTCAACCATCAATTGCTCTAGGGCGAGCTGAAGGTCGAGTTCTCCTGCTGAATCTGAGCTAAACTCAGGTGCGTGATCAGGAGAAGAGGCAGAAGAACATACCTCATCATCTGCCATCAGGCAGAGGTCATCATACTCCTCATCTGAAAAGAGTTCAGGAGACCGGCGTCCAGGGTCATCTGAATCTGAGGAGTCCTCAGCAAGCAACGCTCTCCGGTCTGAAGCCCTGAGCTCTTTTTTGGCTCTCCGATCTTCTCGCTCACGAGCACTGAGCTCCGGACAATCATACTGATAATGTCCGGACTTTTTGCAGTGGTAGCACTGATCTACATCAGAAGAAAGCTTCTTGTCAGTGTACCTTTTATCAGAGGATTCCCTCCTGCTCCCTGATGATCTTTCAGGTTTGGAGCTGGATCTTCCGGGCTCATCCTCTCTCCTCTTTTCATCTCTGCGTCGCTCAGGCTCATTGCGATCCCTCCTAGAATCTGAACCTCTTCTTTTTTCTCTCCGGGGGCTAGATCTCCTGGGGCTGGAGTACCTGCGATCACGGGTGTCAGTATAAAATTTCTTATACCTACCGAAACGAGAGTTCAGTTTCTTGAATCGCCGTGCCATCAGGCTGTACTCCAAGGCTAGCTCATCTTTGTTCATGTCTTTTAGAGACTTGGAGCCAGATCCAACCTCAGGCTCAGGAGTAGCTTTAAGAGCCACGCTCTTTTCCTTATCAGATGTCTTCTCCTTACTAACTTCCTCACTGACAACACCCATCTTCTTCCTCTTATCGAGGTCAAATTCCAGAGCCTTTAACTCAGAGAATAGGTGGGAGTGAGTGATGTTTGTAAGGTCCTGAGTGTTTTTCAACAGAATTACTCCTGTGTCCCATCTTTCAGGGAGACAGTTCAGGATCTTAGAAGACACCTCCCTCTTGGGAAACTCCTTCCCAAGGGTTGCTAGCTCGTTCATCATCTTAATGAACCGAGCTTCCATCTGATCGATGGACTCTCCCTCTAGCATCTTGAAGGCCTCAAACTTCCTGATAGCAAGATCTCTCTTATTTTCCTTGATCTTTTCAGATCCTTCGCTCATCTCCCTCAGGGTATCCCAGATCTCCTTAGCTGTCCTCAGATGCATCAGCCTGACCGAGTTCTTGTAAGAAACGGTGTGGAGTATAATGTTCTTGGCAACATTATCCAGTCCGATTTGCTTAATCTGATCAGAATTAAGCGCGGACCTCTCCACTTCTTCATCTCCGGCGGCTGGAACAGGGACATTGCCAGCAACAGGCCAAGTCGTCTGAAGATTTCTCATAAATCTGATTGGGCCATGTTCGATCACCTGAGGCATCTGATCATGGATAGAATAGAGATGTGCGAGTACCCTGAATTTCCAATAGTCATAATTGTCAATAGAGAATTCAGGAAGATTGCCCTCGAGGCGTTTAGAACCGGTTGCCATGATATGCAGTTTTCAGAAACAAGATCTATTCAGTAGACCACCAAAAGTTTCTCCTCAGAAACTGTTGGTAAACAAAGTCAGTGATCTTTTGAACCACTGCTCTGATACCACTTGTTGGTCCCGAAATGAGTTAAATCAGTGTATGGGGGGGAATACACTGATGTCAGATTTTTCTGAAAGACTCAGAAAAATGCTCTAACGCACTCAGTCAGGATTCCCTGAAGTACTCAGTATGCTGAAGGTCCACAGGGGCAGCAGGGACGGTTCAGTAACGAGTCAGATAAACTGAGTGTGAGTAATGTGCTCGGAGGCTCAGTAGAGATAACAAACCTACTGACTGCTCGGAAGCGAGTCAGTTGGACTACTATCTCAGTGAGTCAGAGTACGTGCGGAAAGTGAGCCCTTAGATTCTACTCGTTTTAGTTTCTGAAATTGTTTTCTCTGAGTTGCTTAGTAAATTGGTGGTTAAGGCTGAGTGCACAGTATTCAGATTCAGGATGATTGATTCAGTCCTGAAGTTAAAACTAATGCAGTATGTTCAGTTTAATATGATGACATTTATGATCCTGAACAAACAGTAAATCAGCACACATGGGACTTTTTAACGTGGTTCGGAGATAACCAACTCCTACGTCCACGACCTGATTTAACAGGAAGCTATCCTCAAAACCCTGAGGATAGGTACTTGAGTTTTACGTGCCAAGGGACACGAGTAGCCAACTTCCTCTCTTAGGAACTGACCCCTGGGCGTTTTACAAGTCCCAGTCCTTCTAACCAACCTATCTCACACTTTGAGAGGTTTGGTATTCTGGTTTCCAACTAAGATAGCTCTAGCAATACAAATCAATGCTAAATAATAGAGCTATCGATCTAAGCAAATACAGAGTGAATCCTACTACAACACTAGGGAAATTTAATTGCAGAGTGTTGTTTATGATATGCTTTGTGTTCTTGGATTCTTGAGAGTTTTCTCTTGGAAATTTCCCGTTAACCTTGAATGGGTAGGTTCTCCATATTTATAGGCGAGATTCAAAATAGATCCGTTGGAGGAGATCAAATCAAATCTTTCCTATTTTAGGTAGATTGCAGGCTAGAAATACTGTTCGACCTACCCGCCATGCTTATTCTGGCAAGTTGTCACATCACCTGCAACCTTTTGAGATGCATTAAATGTCGCATTAAATGCTGCGCAGACTCCATGTATATGTGTCGAAAGATCATTGGCTCTCCGCTACAACGGCTAGTTGACCTTCAGACATTTATCCTTCCTCGTACATTCAATGCTCTGAGTCTCTTGTTAATAACTCAATCTGAACGTGTCTTAATGGAGTCTTACTGACATTCTTTTTGTCTCTTGTCCCATAGCATAAATAACCTTTTGCTTTGGACTTACATGATTCAGGTGATCTGAACCACAGCCTGAGTCAGGTTCTATGTGCATTCAGCACAGCCTGATCGGTTATTCAGCTCAGTATGTGTTATCTTTTTGCTTCGGACTTACAGGACTCAGGTGAACTGAACCAAGGCCTAAGTCAGGTCCTATGTGCATTCAGCACAGCCTGATAGGTGACACTTACTCTTCACTGACTGACTTCTGTCCTGAGTATGCTTAGTGTACTCAGTAGAAACATCAGCCAATGGTACTTCAGGATTGACTTCAGGATGAATCAGCAGGCTTCGATCTTCAGCTCCAGAACAGACAATCTTCAGCGAGACTGACTGACTCCTTCAGGATGGTTTACACTTCAGACTTCAGTAAATTGGGTCGACTCCAATATTCTTCAGTCTTCAGCATGGTCCTCCTGTACTGAATCTCTAGCCTAACTATCCTGAACTATTTTATCCTGAACACTATACTTAGGCAAATTCATCAGGGGTTTTGGGATCTAATCAAAATGCTCAGATTGTCCCAACAATTTCCCCCTTTTTGATGATGCCAAAACCCTTAATCAAATTCCTATTCATCTATACAATCAACTGACTTAGTCAGTGAAAATAACTCAGTACCACCTGATAAACTAGGTACTTAGTCTATAAGATGAAAACAAGGAATGGGTTAGTACAGTTCTTGATAAGGATTCAGAAAAGTAAATTCAGGAGTCAACAAGAAGTTGTACTCAGGAAAAATAAATAACTTCATTGATTGATAAGAAAATACAAGTATCCTGAAGCTATTACAAAATTCCTGAACAACTAACTCCTGATCTAGTCTTCATCCTTATTCCAAGCAGTCAGTGGAATCTCGTACATCTCCAGTACTCGATTCAGGACCTGCTTCATCCTGTTCTGATCAGCAACGGCCCCGGCAGCTCGTCCTACTCTGACGACTTCTTCAGAAATTGCTTTCCGGTCCAGCTGCTTAGAATTCCTAAAGAGTGGAGGAGGGTACTTGATGAATTCCGGAGGAGCGATCTCAACACCTTCAGTGTCAGCATGTCTGATGATTTCAGCCCATAGATCAGGATGCTCCTGTGCCATCCAGTGATGGAGTATGACGTCTTTTTCTTCTGTTTGATCGTCCCATAACCCCACCACGTAGAATAGGTATGCCCACCTATTCCGGATCGGAATCCAAACCTCCAGCATCTCAATCGGAATGAAGTCTTCAACAAACTTCGATGGAGGATGACTTTGATCTGGTCTGACCACAATCTTCCTCTGAGTCTTTATCCGAGATCCAGATGATACAGATTTCTTCTTCTGGACCTGAGAAGTCAGATACTCATTAGATTCTTTTAGGCGCTGGATCTGACTGAGCATCGAAATTTCTTTCATTTTTGCTATCTTTTCAGCATCAGTCATCACCAATTTCTTCTAAGTGGTCAGCCCAGATGGCATTATTTGTTCCTTCATCTCCTTATATAACGGCTCGAGAGCCGAATCTTCAGAGGGTCTCAACTTCTTCGGATCTGAGCCTTCAGCAGTTTCGATGGCGGCTACGGATCTAGTCCTCTTTCTATCCGCAGCCTTCAGTTCAAGGGGAAAGTTCTTCTTTTTAGCTTTGCCAGTAGTGGCAATTTGCTTCTTCCCCCTTTTTGGCATCATCGTCATTAATACGTTTGACAACTTCATCCACTGATTCCGCCAAAAGATTGAACTGACTATCCATCTCAGTCTGCTTCACCTGCAATTGCCCAATCTGCCCTACCATTCCTCTCAGGCCGATACTGAGCTGATCAATGGCTGAATTGTGTGCAGCCTTCAGTCGACCCTCGAAGTTTTCCATCCTTGAGTCTAGGGCAGATGCAATTTTCTCCTTCTCCTGAGCAGACAACTCCCTCAGCAGGTCCTCCTTCAGTTCAGTTTTTAACTTGACCAACTTCTCATCAACCAGTTGATCAACCTTTTCAGACAGTTGTTGATCCAGAAAGTTGGCAAGTTTAGTCTCCTGCTGAGTCTGCACATCTGAAACCATCTGATTGCAGTTCTGAATAGCATCCTTGGCTTGCTCTGAAATGACAGTGAGTTCTACATTGATTTCAGACCGAGCTTCCCCAAGGAGATCAATTGCTGCATGCATATCAGTGGCCATATCATTCAGGTCACGGTCCAGTCTCTTCACTTTCTTGTTCAACAATTCAGAATTTGAATTAACCCTTTTAGATTTTCGCTCAACGAGGATCACTCTCCTGTGTAGATTGCCAAGAGCTCGTGAGGAATTCTGAAGATAAAGTGCTTCGGGTGTAATCCAATTACCTCCGACTCGGACCAAGCCTGGTGGACCCTCTCCTGAAGCCTCTGCAATCCCGAGTCCCTGGATTGCTTCATCGGCCGGTGCACTGACTCCTTCAGTGCCACCTGGCTGATCGTCATCAGCAATTATTACCACTTCCCTTTCAGCCTCTTTCTCTTCTCCCCTCTCTTCAGCTTTCTGAGTCTCAGGCTCAGGATACGTTCTGCGGACTGTTCTGATAAAATCCACCATTTTGATCAGATGATGTAGAGAGTTTACATCAAAATGATCAAAGAGGGCGGCCTCTAGATCTGCAATGCAGTCCCATCCTCTGGACTCTCCTAGCTGGCTGAGCTCAGACCAAGTAGCATTTCTGATCATGGCAAAGGTGCGGAGTTGCACAACTGCCTCCTTCTGAGCCTCAGTAAGATCAGGGAATCTCCTCTCCACCATCTCAGCTGCCTCTCCCCTTGCAACTATCTCAAAATCTGATAGACTGTTCACATCGGGCGCAGGGAAAGGCCATGGTGCTTCAGGCTGAACTGATTCAGCATCCTCTTGCTCAACTCCTCCTTCCTGAGCAGGCTCTTCCTGACCCAAACTCTGATAGGTTTCAGCAATATTAAGGATTAGCTGGTTGGGATCAGGGGATGCAATCGGAGCAAATTCAGGAACAGCCTGCGCCTGAGCTGGTTCCTTCTCAACAGCTTCAGCAGCTTGCACTTCCATAAGCTTCTTCTCTCGCTCAGCTGACCCAAAGTAGAGAAATTTCAGCTTTTGTTGCTTGGGTCTGGAAGGCTTAGATTTATCCTCCGCTGGTTTTGCTGTATCAGACTCGGAAGACTTGCCTGCCTGAGCCTGGACTTTTCCAGTCATGCTCGCCTGGACCTTCTTCTTCTGAGTCCGAGGCCTTCTCCTTGTGCCAGCATCATCAGAATAAGCTCTGAAGAGATGGATTTTCGCTGGGATCTCGAGTGATTGGGCCTGATCCACATCACCGAGATCCAGAGTCTCCAAGAGCATGGAGATCTTGGTGCCAAAATGCATCTTGGCCTCAAAAGTCGCCTGCCCCTCTGGCGAGTACTTGATTTTGCTGGTCTCAGCCACCAGCATTTGGAGGAAGTAACCCTCCCAGTCAAAATTGTGCAGAGAGGCGTCGGAGATAGCCATCATTGTGAACAGCTTCGGTCTGGAGATCTGCTCCAATCCTCCAGCAATTCCCATCACTCCCTGGCTTGTCAGGTCGAAGAAGTGACGGTTTTCAGTCCTCAAGACTGATTTATTCAGGCTGGATTTCAGCACGACATCTCCATCACACAGGGACTGGAGAAAATCCCTCTCATTCCCAAACCCATAATCCACTGGGCTTCATCCTCTGTTGGGAAGATTAAAAACCTCCTTAATCTTCTCCCGAATGTTGAAGGTGACCCACCTCCTGACCATCTCCTCCTCACCATCCTTTCCCTTCTCACAGGTGGTCAAGGGAATACAAGTTTCCCACTCCTGTGAGTCCTTATTTTGCGCCATCTTCAGGTAGAAGGCAGCAATGAGTCGGGGGTGGAGCCTCTGTGGCTTTGCAGTGATGAACTGCAGAAGGCCTGCATTATCAAAAAGGTCTCGCACAGGCATAATATCGGGGTTATTAGAAGAAAAATCCCCATAGGGCTCGTAGTGTATTTCGTTCCTTAAATGGAAAAGGTTTCCAAAAAAGGTATCGGCAGAAGGTGAAGCCATGAAAGATTTTAAGAGAAGATTTTAAGAGATTTGAAGAGAATCGGTTTTTAGAGAAGGTAAGTTTAGAAAATATTGGGTGCATAAAAGTTTTAACAACACGATCTTCTCTTATTTATAGAAAGAAAAATTCGGTTTTAATCGGACGGTTTAGAAAATAGTGACCTATGGGATTCAATGGACAAGATTGAGCAGTAAAAAGCATTTGCCTTTTCGGTTCTTCAAAGGTAATTGGTCAAAATTTTATCGATAACTATTCCCGCCCACAGTGCATTAAATGCACATTAGAGCATGTCCGTATTTAATTCAAACAAATTGAATTAAATAATAACCGAATATTAAAACGAATGGCTGGGATCATTTGGCAAATTAAATTGATTTGACAATACAGCAATCAGTAAAAGGATAATGCACGCAATATCAGATGACTATACAAAAAATCAGGAAACATACCAGTCAGTCAGATATGTATTCTGACTGATACCACTTATTGCCCTATCAGGGTGACAAGCCCTGAGTTCAGTGTCCTGAATCTTAGTCAGTCTATACTGATCATCCATTTTATACTGAATGTTCCCCCTACAACCATTCACATTCTCTCTGGGATTCCTTCACACTGAGTCCATATGAGTTATTCCCCCTGACCTTGTGCATTCTTATCAGAGATTCAAACTGAATCACCTAAGCCTGGGTCAAGGAGTCCTAACTCTACTGATAACTCAACAAACCTGGTTTCAGGCAAAGCCTTAGTCAGGATGTCAGCTCTCTGTTTTTCAGTAGGGACTCTCTCCATTCTGATGTCCTTCTTCTCCACATGATCTCTGATAAAGTGATGCCTGATGTCTACATGCTTACATCTTGTATGTAAGACTGGGTTTTGGGATATGGCAATGGCACTATTATTGTCACAATAAATTGGGACTTCAGTGGCCTCAACTTGGTAGTCTCTCAGTTGTTGTTTCAGCCAGAGAATCTGAGAGCAACAACTGTCTGCCGCCATATACTCAGCCTCAGTAGTAGACGTTGCAACACTGGTTTGCTTTTTAGAAAACCAAGAGATCAGTTTACTCCCTAGAAACTGACATGTGCCTGTAGTTGATTTCCTATCAAGTCTACAGCCTCCATAATCAGCGTCTGAATAGCCAGTCAGTTCTAGGTTGTCATCAGAGGGATACCAAAGTCCTAAGTTGACTGTACCTCTTAGGTATTTTAGAATCTTTTTGGCACTCTCTAGATGACTCTTCTTTGGATCAGACTGATACCTTGCACAGACTCCAACTGCATAAGTGATGTCAGGACGACTAGCAGTCAGATATAATAAAGATCCTATCAGTGACCTATATTCAGTCTGATTTACTGAGACTCCTTCTTTGTCAGGATCCAGCTTCTCATTTGTATTCATGGGAATGCGTGAGACTCTGCTGGACTGAACTCCAAATTTCTGAATCAAGTCCCTCGCATACTTAGACTGATTAATGAAAATTTCTGAGTCAGTTTGCCTGACTTGGAGACCCAGAAAGAAATTCATTTCTCCCATCATTGACATCTCAAATTTCCCAGTCATCAGCTTGGAAAATTTCTCACAAAGCTTCAGATTAGGAGATCCAAATATTATGTCATCCACATAAATCTGAACCAAGAGAATGTCTTCCCCTTCGGTGATCCGGAAGAGGGTCCTGTCCACTGTTCCTTTCACGAACCCGTGGTCTATCAGGAATTGGGATAATGTATCATACCAAGCTCTCGGAGCTTGCTTCAGGCCATAAAAGGGCTTTCTTCAGGTGGTATACTTTATTACCGACTTCAAATCCAGGAGGTTGCTCAACATACACCTCTTCATTCAGTACACCATTCAGAAAAGCACTCTTTACGTCCATCTGATACACTTTGAATTTCTTGAATGTTGCATAAGCCAGAAACAACCTGATTGCTTCTAATCTTGCGACTGGAGCTAAGGTCTCATCATAGTCGATACCTTCGGCTTGATAGTAACCTTTTGCTACTAGCCTGGCCTTATTTCTGACAACAACATTCTTCTCATCCCTCTTGTTCTTGAAAACCCATTTGGTGCCAATAACATATTGACGCCTAGGTCTATCCACTAACTCCCAAACCTGATTCCGCTCAAACTGATTGAGCTCATCCTGCATGGCTAGGATCCAGTTGGGATCAGCTAGAGCTTCTTCTATGCTTGTGGGTTCCTGATCACTCAGGAAGTAACAAAACATAGCGCTTTCACCAAAGGACAACCTCGTCCTGACCCCCTCATTGATATCTCCAATGATATCAGCCAATGAGTGATCATCTAGCCATCGCCTCCTGCTGACTGGAGCACTGGGAGCTACTGACGTTCCATTGCCTGATCCTGAAACATTAGTCTCAACAATAATAGGCAAAGAAGCAGAACGAGCAAGAACAGGGGATACTGAGTCATTTCCTGAGGGTTGACCAATATCAGAGAAATTGTTTCCCCCTATAGTGTTGGACTCAGTAACTGTCTCAGGTGCAGAAGCATCATCACCGACAGTACGTACCTCAGGTTGAGTCTGTCCTTCCGTCTGAGACTCAACATTTTCCGAGGCAGGGGCTTGTTGAGGGTTGACCTGAAGTCCATCCTGATCTTCATCATCATCATCCCATCCATTGGGAGCACTGACAAGTTTGATCTTGAATTCAGGATTCTTCAGACTCAGCCTTGTTACCCTTTTGGTAATTCCCTCAGTATCAGGACTTGGAACCGGTTTCCTATGCACTGATGCAGTCTCATCAAACACAACATGAGGTGTTTCCTCCACACAAAGGGTCCGACAGTTATACACCCTAAAAGCTTTACTGACTGAGGAGTATCCTAAGAAAACTCCCTCATCAGATTTGCTATCAAAGGCTTTCAGCTGATCTTTCCCATTGTTCAGGATGAAACACTTACACCCAAAAATATGGAAATAAGAGATGCGAGGTTTCCTCTTGTTCCAAGTTTCGTAGGGTGTCTGAGCATGTTGTTTGTTCAGCATAGATCGGTTCTGAGTGTAGCAAGCAGTGTTGATTGCTTCAGCCCAGTACTTCTTGGGCAGTCCTGATTCAGCCAACATGGTCCTGGCAGCTTCCTTTAGGGTACGATTCCTTCTTTCAGCTACCCCATTCTGCTGAGGGGTCCTAGCTGCAGAAGTCTCATGAGCTATACCATAGTTAGTACAAAAGTAAGTTATAATAGAGTTTATAAACTCGGTTCCTCGATCTGATCGAATCCTGACAATGCTCTGACCCTGTTCAGTACTCAATTGCTTGAGTAACTCTGGAAGCTTGACCTGTGTCTCCTTTTTGTTCAGCAAGAAAATAACCCATGTGTACCTGGAATAGTCATCAACAACAACAAGGGTATATTTCCTACCATTTATGCTGACAGGAGTTACTGGACCAAAGAGATCCATGTGCAGGAGCTGAAGCACTCTGTCAGTAGAGAAGGCTTCCTTCACCTTGAATGAGGCTTTGGTTTGCTTGCCTTCCTGACACGCTCCGCACACGTGGTCTTTGCTAAAAACTTCATTAGGCAGACCATCTACAAGAGAAAGTCTAGAGATTTTGTTAATAATCTTGAAGTTTAAGTGACTCAGACGTTTATGCCAAAGCCAACTGAGCTCAGAGGAGCTCTTAGCGACCAGACAGGTTTCAGGAGGGCTGCTCTTGAAGTCAGCAAAATATACATTGCCCCTCCTGACACCTGTAATCAGAACCTGCAGTGTAGATTTGTCCTTTACGAGACACATATTAGATGTAAATTCTACACTATATCCTCGGTCACAAAACTGACCAACCGAGAGCAAGTTATGTCTCAATCCTTCAACATATGATACATTCATAACACGGACAGAGTTAATAACAAGGGTTCTGAATCCTCTGGTGAAACCCTTAGAGTTATCACCAAAGGTTACCTGCGGGCCTTCTTGAGCTACATAATCCTGAAGGAGATCATGAAATCCGGTCATGTGCCTGGAACATCCTGAGTCCAAGTGTTAGGATATCTGTGTTAGATGTTTTGATGATATAAAACAAATCAGCTTGTAATAGGACCAGCTGAACATGTTAGTCAGCTGATGAGTAGTTAGGATTAGATAGGTTCGAGTAAGGGGGAACCTACCTTGCTGCCTAGAAGATCCGAAGCTTTCATAGAAGAGAAGACCAGCTGAGACCTTGTGGACTTAGCCGATTTTAGAAGACAGAAGATTTAATCAGCTGACACTGGAGCATCGAAAGCAGATCATCAGAGAAGTTTACATCAGCCGATAAGCTGAAGAGCAGATTAGCTGATATCAGAAGATTAGCTGATCAGCTGAGAGCACGTCGCAGACAAGACAAGGACCATGGATAAAAGACTTATTCGGACGAAGTCAAGAAGACCAGCTGAGGTGCACACCAGCAGACTTGCACATCAGCTGAGGTCCAAGTATCAGCAGACTGATACACCAGCTGAGGAGACAGATCAGCTGAGGTCCTGTGCTCAGCCCAGATTCTTCGGAATCAATTTAAAGGGTTAACTTGCGATATAAAAGGAAGATTCCCAGAATAGAGGATCAATCAATCAAGGGGACAAACTTGATTGATTGAAGGTCGCGAAGATTGACGGGAATCAAGAAGGAAATTCAATCAATCACAATGATTGATTAAATACGAGATTATAGGATCTCAGATTTCTAGTCCATTCCAACGGCTAGTTATTTGATCCTATAAATTGGAGTAATTGTGATAATTTCAGTATTGGATTCACACGCACATTAAGCTAGCCAATACTCTGTCAGTTTTATCACTTACATTCAAAAACACCATCCATACTTATCTTTTGTAAAAGCTTTGTAGAAGCTGTGAGAAGTCAATTGCAATTATAGCATTGACGAGTTGTAAAGAGAGTAGTACTCTCAAAATTGTGTAAGAAAGTGAGTAAGTGAGTTAGTGGAGAGCCCCTCAAGTCCAAATTGGATTGAGGAGAGTGGATGTAGGACAGTTGGTCCGAACCACTATAAACCCCTGTGTCTCTTCGTATTTCTTTCTGTTCTTATCTGTGCACATCACTTAAAATCAGATTTTCTTTAAAACGTTTCCGTACTATACACAGCGCACTAATTTCAAAATTCAGATTACCTCAAGTAGTCTGCTGATTTTCTGAATAAATCAGTAAATTTGAAAAAGGTTTTTGAATCCTTACAAGTCTATTCAACCCCCCCTTCTAGACTTGTTCAAGTGTATTCTTCCCAAAACCTGCCTTTGGGACCAACACCAAGTACCAGTCCTTCATCAGATTCTCCTTCTTCTTCTTGTAGCCCGCAGTGACCTGAAAAGAATCAGGCCTCAGGTACCCATCTCGTATTGGGTCTTACTGAGTCAGCCATACCCTTCGGGATCCAGATTTGTCTGACAATTCTGACAGCATCAGAAGTGTAGACCTGTTTCCCTGAAATGTCAACATACACAGTTCTCTTCTTCCTTTGTGCCTGGGAAGTTGAGGGTGTATGGGTGTCAGCCTGAGATACAGGAGCCCTATATTGATTTCTGGGGGTGGGCCTCCTGTTTCTCCTTGACCTGGGTGCATTGGGCTGAAGTCTGTCTTGAGAAGGAGCAGCTCGGGCCTGACCTCTTGGCACATGAGGTCTGGTCTGAGTGTTATTGGAGTCAGGTCTCCGTTGCCTTTCAGAAACCACCTGGTTAGTCCTTCTTCTTAGAGAATTGGGACGCTCCTGATGGGCTCTGTGCCCTGTCTGAGGAGTCTGAACCTCAGTAGTCCTAGGTCTTGCCTGAGGTCTCCTTTGACCTGAGTTCCTTCTGTTCTGAACATTTCTAGGCGGGGCCTGAGAAGTGCTAGGAACAAAATTCTTCCCAGTTTGAGGATTCCTAGGCTGGACCTTGGAGTTCCTTTGGTCTGTCTTCCTAGACTCAGAATGAGAAACTTTGACCTTTTCCTTAGGTTTTTGTCTTGGTTTCTCAGTCCTTTGCCTGACAGGTTCAGCAGGCATTTTCTCCTTCCCTTTGCCTTTATTCTGATGAGCAACACTTAAGCTCTTGTCATCAGTTAGGGCAGGGACAAACTTTTTCTGAGAGTTGCTCCCTGAAGCACCTCTCTTCTTCTTGCCCTTTGGGTCTTTTGTGGCATCATAGCCTAACCCAGCTTTAACACCATCAGTCAGCTGAGAGAAATTTGTCAACTCATCAACCACTTGGGTAGATGTGTATAACTTCTTCAGCTTAACCTCAAGATGCCCATTGGTTTCTTTCAGGGCCTCAATTTCAGTGGTGTATTGAAGCACCAATTCTGAATTAACTTTCTCATTTGAAATCAGCTCAAGATCCCAAACAGTTTGCTCAGCAAAAAGGCGAGTTTGCCACTCAGTTTCGAACATCATTCTTAGAGCAGTT
>JAPKLY010003070.1:10343-20676 GCA_026898435.1 Prunella vulgaris | reverse complement strand
ATGGTCCTTGTCTTGTCTGCGACGTGCTCTCAGCTGATCAGCTAATCTTCTGATATCAGCTGATCTGCTCTTCAGCTTATCGGCTGATGTTAACTTCTCTGATGATCTGCTTTCGATGCTCCAGTGTCAGCTGATTAAATCTTCTGTCTTCTAAAATCGGCTAAGTCCACAAGGTCTCAGCTGGTCTTCTCTTCTATGATAGCTTCGGATCTTCTAGGCAGCAAGGCAGGTTCCCCCTTACTCGAACCTATCTAATCCTAACTACTCATCTGCTGACTAACATGTTCAGCTGGTCCTATTACAAGCTGATTTGTTTTATATCAACAAAATATCTAACACAGATATCCTAACAAGTTCCCCCTTTTTGATGATATCAAAACCAACTCAGCTGATCTCAACAGATAAACATTTTCAATCAAAATCAAGATTACATAGGACAGAAAAGAAGATCTTTAATTAAGATCTTTTAGACAGAATCAAAACGCAGCTGACAACAAGTAGTTGTCTGGAATCATAAAGCTTTATTAATAATAATCAAAAGAGAAATAACAGACAGAAGTAAAGATACCTAATCCTCAGCTGACTCAGCTGGACTATTACATGAGGAGCGGTCTTCTGCTGCTGAGCGGAACTTGCAACCAGTCTAAGAATCTCTTCTCTATTTCCTTCAAAGTTGGCAGAGAGTTGTCAGAAAGCTGATGAAAGAGTTGAGTGATCTGCTGCCAATGTTTCCTGATTTCCACCCAATCTATCTTTCCACTCACATCAGTTGGAGTAGGAAGATATTCAATCTCTGGCAACTCTGGCTGAACCTCTACCTTAAGCATCTCTTCTGTGATAGCTCTGAAGAACTTAGGAAAAGTTTCCTTCAACCAATCTCTGAACTCAGCTTTTTTCTCTCTCTCTCCTCTGGTATCTTCTCCTCGGAGAACATAGAAGTGGATCATAGTTTTGGCTTTCATGGTTTTCCAGAGATCCACCAGCTCATCAGACAATTGATTGTAGAACATATCAATTGGTCCATCAACTAGAGGCTCATTTGGATCTCTGATGAATTTTCCACTCCTAGTCCTGCTCCCTTGAGCTACTGCTTTCCCTTTCTTCTTCAGCTTCCTCTGATATCTCCTCTCAAGCTCATCATTCTTCTCCCTTTCCTGCCTCTTCCTCCTCTCCTCAGGGGTTTCTTTCTCGGCTAGCTGCAACTCCTTAGCCAGCTTTTCATCCAAATCATCATTCATTATTCTTTTCTTCTTTTCCCTTTCTACAGCGACAACTTCTTGCTTCTGCAAAGCCTCGACCATTTTCTGATCTCTCAACTCCTGAGTTTTCTGAGCAGCCATCTTCCTGGTGTTGATGTAATCTTCAACATTTTCTATCCTAGCAGATAGAACCCCTTGATTATCCACCAGAAGAGCTCTCAGAGAGGCCATCTCAGCTTGCAAGGCAGCAATAGCAGCTGAGTTCTTCTCTTCCCCCTTTTTGATATCATCAATTACTGCAGCAGAGGGTAGAGAAGTAGGAAGCTTGTCCACAATATCTTTCAGGTCCTCCTGACCATGTTTGCACTCAACAATTTGTCCTTCCAACCGTTCGGAGACCAATCTGAATCTCTCAGACTCAGCAGCAAGAGAAGCAGATGCATCATCATTGAAAGCTCTGGCAGTTGCCTTGAAGCTCTGGAGAGTATTGAAGAATTCAATGCGAGTGGCATACAAGCTGTCCTCCATAGCTTCCTTCAGCTTGTTGCAATGGTCCAGCAGGACTTGATGAACATGAGCTTCAATTATAGAGGGGGCAGCAGACTTGGCAGCCAGAAGAGTAGCTTTGACCTCCCTGATGTGGTCATCAAAATAACCTTTTAATTGTTCCAAGAGTGCAGGAGTTACCTGATCAGCAGGGGAGATCTCAAAATGTGCTGCTGGAGGAACAAACTCAGTCTCTACTGTTTCAGGGCAGTCCAAGGCCACACCATCTTTGAGCAACAGAGCTCTGGCCACTTTCCTCAGCCCTTCAGGGCATGTCAGCTGGGATGGAGCCTTAACCTCCAAGGCCTCCATCAAAATTTCCTCCCATTCAGTGAAAGCTGCTTCTCCCATCTCCTTAAGTAGGGCCAGAAAGAATGTGACTGGCCCCTCTCTTGCTTGTGCCCAGGCTAGGCCATCAGCAAGGATGTGTTGGTAGGCTGGATAGGGGTTGAGTTCAGGAATGTAGAGGGAAATGTGGGCTAGGGCAGATATAATCATCCCTCGTTCAAGAGGCCCCTTTGAACGATGGTGAGATAGGCGTGCTTGTTTGGCCATTTCTGAGGGGGAATTGGGGTTATCGAGAATTATGGGTTCAGGGTGAGAGGGTTTGGGGGTAGCTGAAGGCTCTCCAGAGGTAGCCATCTCCTCTGGTTCATTGCCGACTGGGATTTGTGAAGGTGAGGGATCGGCTGGGGTTGAGAAGTGTTGGGAAGGATCAGAAAAGGGTGTAGGAGAAGCTGACCTGATAGGTGAGGCAGCAATAGGTGTGTCTGCTGATGGTGTATCAGCAGAGGAATAAAGAACCTCTGTCTCAGCTACTGAGGGTTCAGCTGACTCCCTCTCTTTCGACTCTTCTTCCTCTGCATCAGAGCCAGTGGCAGAATCATCATCTGATGCAGCCTTCTCAGCTGACTCCTCCACATCCTGCTCTTCTTCTCCGGAAGACTCAACAACCAGCAGAGTAGGCTTCTCTGCTGAAGATTTCTCCCTCTTCAGACTGCTTAGCAGAGCAGTATCCTCTTCTTCATCTGAATCAGAATCAAAGGAGAGCTTCCTTTGAATTGGAGTGGTGTCTTTCTTGGATTTCTTCTTCTTACCACCTCCAGCAGGCATTGGAGCCTTCCTCTTCTGCTTCTTCCTATGACCAGCAGAAGGACCAGGGGCAACAGCTACTGTATCAGCATCAGAATCTGAGTCAGCTGGCCCAATGATGTCCAAGTTACTTCCCCTTAAGAACTTGGTGTGGTTGTACTCAACAACCCATTCCTCATCCCACTCATGCTGGGGCAGCAGATGATTCAGAAGAATAGTGATCTTGGTGGCCATGGAACACTTGGATTTAAAACTGTAAATCTGTTCCCCATTCACCTCCTTCACTAAGCACCTCTTGGACTCCTGCTCCAGGCGGAACCATAGCAGACTCACCTAGTCTGCTTGCACCCCATCGAGAATGGTGCTGGCCACACTCAGGCGGAGTTTGGTAATGGCGTCCAAACTCCCCTGTTCCGCCAAGATGACCTTGGTCACCACATCCATCAGGAACCGAAACCGCTTCCTCAGCACGAATTTCTTCAGGTTCGTGGTGGTGTCCCTGTAACTCGCCCTGGCCATCAACTGAAAAGTCTCCAGGTAGTCAGCTTCCTTGTATTTGTGGGGTTGGACACCAGAGGAGGATATGCCAAAGATATCAGCGACAACATCCTTGGAGATAACAACAATGACTTCATCAACCAAGGAGCCGATGGAGTCTGTGCTGAACTGAGCCTTAAGAAGGAATTGAAAGGCATAGAAATTTAGGGTTTTATGGTCAGGGGGGGTCATGGAGATGAAAGTTCGGAGATTTTGATTTTGGAGAAGGTTTAGGATTTCTCTGATTTCAGGAACCCTAGTCGTGTCGAAATCGACACACATCTCTGCGTACATCTTTTCTTTGAAGAGCTTTTGCATTGCCTTAGATGCCATACCTTCAAAACAGGGTTTGAGTGCAGAGAGAATAGTATGCAGGAAAACTTCAGGCAGAAAGATTTAGTAACAGAAAATTTCAGAAAGAAGTTTAAAGGGGTATATATAAGTATCGAGAGATATGAGCATTTTTTCCAAAATTAAAACTGATCAGTTTTTATCGTAGATTTGTATTTTGCATCACACAAATCAAAGGTCCAGAATAAATGACCTTTGAGAATTTTGGAGGTGATGCGTGGGTGTCAGGATTTCGAAAGGTTTTGACCGCCTCAAAAGATTCCCCTTTTTGAAAAAGGTAATGATGAAAACACTTTTTGAGAAGATTTAGACGGTGTTAAATTAATTACAACTGACACCTTATTTGGAAAAAGGTAATAAATCCCCGATTTTTCTTAAACACAAAGATTTGATTGCCAATTTTCTAAAATAGTTTTTAGAAATTAGGGATTTATTAATTTTTGAAAAGATTTGATAGATAAAATAGAATTTTTTTTAAAAAATCGACATAAAGATCATAGAAATACTTATCGTGATGCTGACGTGGCAAAATCAGCTGATAAGAGCGATCCTTATGAAAATCTTTTCTGCTCATCTGGGTCTTTAATGTCAGCTGACATGGACCAGCTGAAGCAAGGTGGCCTTGTCTGACTTTCATAACTTATTCCTGTATCAAGTTAGACATAACAAGATAGAGAAAAGAAAGGAAAGAATAAGTAGACATACCAGATCAGCTGATGTGAGGATTAGCTGACTACTTCAGCAGAGTAGTCCTCAGCTGGGTACCAGCTGACTACCCGTTTACCCAAAAACTCTCTTTCTATAGAACTGCCCCTCCATCTATCATTCCTAACTCTGCTACTAATTCTCTGAATCTTACCTCTGCTAAGGGTTTGGTAAGAACATCTGCTCTCTGCTTCTCCATATGAATCTTCTCCATCCTGATATCTCCCTTCTCAGCATGATCCCGAAGAAAATGATGTCTTATGTCCACATGCTTGCATCTAGTATGGAGAACAGGATTCTGAGTAATGGCTATTGCACTTGTGCTATCACAGAAGATGGGTATCTCTTCTGTGATCACATGGTAGTCCTTCAGCTGTTGTCTGATCCAGAGCAGCTGAGAACAGCAACCACCAGCAGCCATGTACTCTGCCTCTGTTGTAGAAGTAGCTACTGAAGTCTGCTTCTTGGAGAACCAAGATATCAGCTTACTTCCCAGAAACTGACATGTGCCAGAGGTTGATTTCCTATCAATCTTGCACCCTCCATAGTCAGAATCTGAATACCCACTCAGCTGAAAATTGTCATCAGCTGGGTACCAGAGGCCTAGATTGTAAGTACCCTTCAAATACTTTACAATCTTCTTTGCTGCTTCCAGATGAGATTTCTTAGGATTTGCCTGAAACCTTGCACACACCCCTACTGCAAAGCTGATATCAGGTCTGCTGGCAGTGAGATACAGCAGAGAACCAATAAGTCCCCTATATTGTGTCTGATCCACTTTCTCACCAGCCTCATCTGGATCCATGCTAAAATTTGCCATCATTGGAATCTTAGCTTCTCTGCTGCTACTGATTCCAAACTTTTCTATCAAATTCTTGGCATACTTAGCTTGACTAATGAACGTTCCATTGGACATCTGTTTTACCTGCAGTCCAAGGAAATAAGTCATCTCCCCCATCATGGACATTTCAAACTTGCTGGTCATCAGCTTGCTGAACTCATCACACATCAGTTTGTTGGGGGAGCCAAAGATGATATCATCCACATATATCTGCACTAAGAGAATATCATCTCCGTTTTCCTTTCTGAACAAGGTTTTGTCTATATTTCCTTTACTGAATCCACTATCCAGTAGGAACTGTGATAGAGTATCATACCAAGCTCTAGGTGCCTGCTTTAGTCCATATAAAGCCTTCTGCAACCTATAAACCTTGTTCCCAATCTCAAATCCTGGTGGCTGTTCCACATAAACCTCTTCTGCCAGGATTCCATTCAGAAACGCTGACTTGACATCCATCTGATATACCTTGAACCCTTTGAAAACAGCGTAGGCCAGAAACAATCTAATGGCTTCTAGTCTTGCCACAGGAGCAAATGTCTCATCATAGTCAATCCCCTCTGACTGTGAATACCCCTGTGCTACTAGCCTTGCCTTGTTTCTAACTACTACATCATTTTCATCCTTTTTGTTCTTAAATACCCACTTAGTGCCTATGACCTTCTGATGTTTGGGCCTCTCTACTAGGGTCCAAACTTCTTGTCTTGCAAACTGATTTAGCTCCTCTTGCATAGCTACAATCCAGTTTGGGTCTTCAAGAGCTTCATGGATATTTTTGGGTTCTATCAGAGACACATAACAGCTGAATTGAGCACCCAAGTTTAGCTTTTTTCTGGTCTGAACACCTACACTTGGATCTCCTAGAATCTGTTCAGCTGGGAAATCAGACAATGTCTTCTTGCCTCTTTGAGGTGCCATAGTCTGCTCCTCTTGGGTCTTGTCTGAAATTCCCCCATGGTTAGTGTCAGGAGTCAATGTGCCATCACCTGATGCTGATGAGGGCTTATCAGCTGATTTGGGCTCATCATCTGAATCTGAGTCTGATTCTATCCTAGGTACTACTACCTTAATCAGATCTGGCTTATCTGACAGATTCAGCTGATCCACCTCTTCTGCTAGCTTCTCCTTGCTGTACTCATGAAAATATTCATCAAATACAACATGGGGTGTCTCCTCCACACAGAGAGAGACTTTATTAAAGACTCTATAGGCTTTACTACTTCCAGAATATCCTAAGAATATTCCTTCAGCAACCTTAGCATCAAAAGTCTTTAACTTAGTCTTTCCATTGTCATGGATGAAACACCTACACCCAAAAGTATGGACAGAGGAAAGGTTAGGAGTTTTACCTTTGTACATTTCATAAGGAGTCTTCCCATGTCTCTTGACTGGTAGACACCTATTTTGGATGAAGCAGGCAGTATTGATGGCTTCTGCCCAAAATCTTTGAGGAGTCTGATATTCAGCTAACATAGTCCTTGCTGCCTCCTTGAGGGTTCTGTTTCTCCTCTCAGCTAACCCATTCTGCTGAGGTGTTCTGGCAGCTGATGTCTCATGCGGAATACCATTATCCCTGCAATAGTCAGAAACAACAGAGTTAAGAAACTCAGTACCTTTATCACTTCTGATTCTGACTATGCTGAGGTCCAGCTCCTTCTGAATCCTCTTGAACAACTCCAGCATCTTGGCCATAGTCTCATTCTTCTTGAACAAGAACACTACCCAAGTGAATCTTGTATAGTCATCAACAATCACTAGTGTGTACTTCCTTCCACTGAAACTAAGTGGTGAGACAGGTCCAAACAAATCCATATGAAGCAACTGGAGTGCTTTTGTTGTTGAAGTACTCTGCACATCTTTGAATGAGGCTTTAGTTTGCTTCCCTTTCTGACAGGCATCACACTTCTGCTCAGATGCAAACACCTCATTTGGAAGACCTCTGACTAGACCCTTCCTTGCAACCTTGTTGAGAGTCTTGAAGTTCAGATGACCTAACCTCTTGTGCTAGAGCCAGCTGATCTCTGATGAGCTTTTAGCAACCAGGCATGAGTCAGCTGGACAGCTTGCAAAATCTGCAAGATACATATTACCTCTTCTGAGGCCAGTTAGTAGCACCTGCTCATTTAAATCATTAATAACTAGACAAGAGTTCTTAGAGAATCTTACTGAATATCCCTTGTCACAGAATTGGGATACAGACAGAAGATTGTGCATGAGCCCTTCTACATAGTAGACTTCTTCAACTCTTGTTCCTTTGATCTGCAGGGTGCCTACTCCTCTGGTGACTCCAAAATTGTTGTCACCGAACACAACTCTAGGCCTATCCAGCGTTACAAAGTTCTGGAGAAGATGCTTCTCAAAGGTCATGTGCTTCGAGCAACCGCTATCAATGTACCAGACATGGCCTTTGGCTTCCCCTCTTTCTATAGGGCTAGAGTTAACCTGAAATTAAAACTCAGGTTTTAGGTACCCTATCTTTGGGTCCTGATTGGTTAGTATCGACTTTCTGGATCCACAGGTAGAGTTCATCCTTATGAGGTTTAGGTGATTTCAACCTTCTACCATATTTGTCCACAAAAATCATCTCCCTTAGAGGATCTTTTCTGGGGCGATGAGTGACAACAGCGGGTTTATAGGTGGGTTGCTCAAATGGATAATTTCGGCTTGAGCCTCCGAATGACTCATAAACTTTAGCCGGTGAAGGCTTGCCTACTTTGGTTACATTAAAAGTAACCCAGGGCTGAGGTCTGTTTCGCTTGGGTTTACTCTGCTGAGATGACCCAGGCTTATCATTCCTCTGCTAATTCTTCTGAGGTCTTCTTGTCTTAGCTGAGCTATGACTTGGATTCCTCTTCTGATCTCGAGACTTCTGAGCTTTGGACTTATGCTGGTTGTCAGCAGGCTTCTGAGTTTGAGTACTCTTCTGCTCTGTTGAAACCTTTTGATCACCAGCAGACTTCTGAGCTTTGGAGCTCTTCTGTCCAGTTGGGACCTTTTCTGTCCTTCTGCTCTTCTGCCCTTCTGATCCAGATGCAGGCTCAGCTGGCCCTTTACCCTTTCGAGGATCCCTAATTAATCCACTGTCACCTTTCTTCTTCTTTTGTGGTTTGGGTTTGGGATAACCAAGACCCCTTTTATCATTCACAGTTTGTGAGGATTCAGCTATTTCAGACACGACATTCTTTGCCTTAGTCAGCTGATCCACTTTTAGCTGAAGCTGCTGTGTATTTTTGGTTATTAGTTCATTCTGCTTGAAGAGTTCATCGAACTTAGCTGTCAGCAGATTATGTTCTTCACTCAAGACAGTGTTCTCAGAAAGTAGCTTTTCTATCAGCTTCTCCTGTTCTTCACATTTTGCTATTAAGTCAGCAGACTTGTTAGCTTGTGAGTCATAGGATATCACTGGTAGTCTAGCACTTTCCAGATCTCGTCTCAAGCTTGAAACTTCAGCTTTCAGACTTGAGTTCTCCTCTTCCAGCTTAGAACAAACTTTTAAGGAGGATTGGAGATCAGATAACAACTTGTGTATATCTGACTCCATAGAATAGGTAGAGGAGCAAGATGAACTAACAGAGGGGGTAGGAGAATTTACCTCTTCCACCTTAGCCATAAGGCAGATATCATCCTCTGATTCAAAATCAGATGAGGACGAGGATGAACTGATATCCTGCTTCTCCTCCTCTACCAACAGAGCTCTCTTATCAGCGAACCTGCGATCTCTCTTGATCCTCTTCTCTTCTCTTTCCCTTGGGGTAAGCTGAGGACAATCATAACTGAGATGTCCTGGCTTGTTGCAAGTGAAACAAACACCATCTCCTCCTCTTCTGGGACTTGGATCCCTCCTTCTCTCTGGAGATTTATATCTGGTCTCCTATTCATTTGATGGTCTTCTGGCATCAGATGACTTCTGGTATCTTCTGGAAGAATCACTCTTATTCTTCTTCTAATGAGATCTACACTTCTGAAACCTGTTTGACATCTTGTCAAACTTCTTGGTCAATAAAGCAAGTTGCTCCTTTAAGCTCATGTCTTCTGGAGCAGAGGATTTCTCTTGACTATCAGCTGCAGCAGAGAATGCAACATTCTTTGTGACTGATAAAGTTGGAGTCTCAGCTTCTTGATCTTCTTCTTGGATGTCGAACTCATGTGCCTTCAGATGAGATAGCAGTGTATGATGACTCATCTCAGATAAATTCTTTGTCTCTTTAATTACTGTCACCTTCACTCTCCATCTAGGAGTAAGAGATCTCAGAATTTTGTTATTAATCTCTTTCTCCGAGTAATCCTTTCCTAAGGAGCTTGCCTTATTCAGTATGTTTGTCAGCCTCATATCTAGCTGATCAATGGTTTCATCAGCTTTCATTTTAAATGTGTCAAGGTATGTAGAACAGCTTGAAGCTTGTTCTCTTTGATTTGATCTGTCCCTTCACACATCAAGGAGAGTTTCTCCCACATCTCCTTAGCGGTTCTGCACGTCTTGATTTTCTCTATATATTCTTTGGAGAGTGTCTCAATGATTTCTGTTCTGGCCACTTGATCGAGGTTGAAAAGTTTTCTTTCAGCATCGTTTAGTTCACTCTTCTTCTTTTCTGTCTTCCTTCTTTCACTAATTTCAGCTTCTGGAGTCTTGCCATCACTTATTCCTTCCCAGAAGAACTTGATTGGCTCTTCCTCCAGAACATCTAACATTCGATCATGAATGGCTCCAAGGTGATTTTCCATCCTGAATTTCCAGTAATCATAATCCTCTATGGAGAATTCAGGCAACTTCCTTGTCTTGGATCCACTCTTTTTGTAGGAAGACATATCTGCAAGTGGTTAGATAAAAAGCACACATATTTTTCCAATTTTTTTTTTCAGGGATCTGTCCAAGTGACCACCAAAAGCTTTCTCAGGCTGTGGTCTTTTGGACACACAGCTCTGATACCACTTGTTGGTCCCAAAGGCAGGTTTTAGGGAAGAATACACTTGAACAAGTCTAGAAGGGGGGGGTTGAATAGACTTGTAAGGATTCAAAAACCTTTTTCAAATTTACTTGATTTATTCAGAAAATCAGCAGACTACT
>JAPKLY010003070.1:0-10333 GCA_026898435.1 Prunella vulgaris | reverse complement strand
ATGGTCCTTGTCTTGTCTGCGACGTGCTCTCAGCTGATCAGCTAATCTTCTGATATCAGCTGATCTGCTCTTCAGCTTATCGGCTGATGTTAACTTCTCTGATGATCTGCTTTCGATGCTCCAGTGTCAGCTGATTAAATCTTCTGTCTTCTAAAATCGGCTAAGTCCACAAGGTCTCAGCTGGTCTTCTCTTCTATGATAGCTTCGGATCTTCTAGGCAGCAAGGCAGGTTCCCCCTTACTCGAACCTATCTAATCCTAACTACTCATCTGCTGACTAACATGTTCAGCTGGTCCTATTACAAGCTGATTTGTTTTATATCAACAAAATATCTAACACAGATATCCTAACAAGTTCCCCCTTTTTGATGATATCAAAACCAACTCAGCTGATCTCAACAGATAAACATTTTCAATCAAAATCAAGATTACATAGGACAGAAAAGAAGATCTTTAATTAAGATCTTTTAGACAGAAT
Source organism: Prunella vulgaris (assembly GCA_026898435.1). Lineage (NCBI taxonomy): Eukaryota > Viridiplantae > Streptophyta > Magnoliopsida > Lamiales > Lamiaceae > Prunella > Prunella vulgaris. The sequence continues at coordinate 9,856 of JAPKLY010003070.1, read as the reverse complement.
CAAAACGCAGCTGACAACAAGTAGTTGTCTGGAATCATAAAGCTTTATTAATAATAATCAAAAGAGAAATAACAGACAGAAGTAAAGATACCTAATCCTCAGCTGACTCAGCTGGACTATTACATGAGGAGCGGTCTTCTGCTGCTGAGCGGAACTTGCAACCAGTCTAAGAATCTCTTCTCTATTTCCTTCAAAGTTGGCAGAGAGTTGTCAGAAAGCTGATGAAAGAGTTGAGTGATCTGCTGCCAATGTTTCCTGATTTCCACCCAATCTATCTTTCCACTCACATCAGTTGGAGTAGGAAGATATTCAATCTCTGGCAACTCTGGCTGAACCTCTACCTTAAGCATCTCTTCTGTGATAGCTCTGAAGAACTTAGGAAAAGTTTCCTTCAACCAATCTCTGAACTCAGCTTTTTTCTCTCTCTCTCCTCTGGTATCTTCTCCTCGGAGAACATAGAAGTGGATCATAGTTTTGGCTTTCATGGTTTTCCAGAGATCCACCAGCTCATCAGACAATTGATTGTAGAACATATCAATTGGTCCATCAACTAGAGGCTCATTTGGATCTCTGATGAATTTTCCACTCCTAGTCCTGCTCCCTTGAGCTACTGCTTTCCCTTTCTTCTTCAGCTTCCTCTGATATCTCCTCTCAAGCTCATCATTCTTCTCCCTTTCCTGCCTCTTCCTCCTCTCCTCAGGGGTTTCTTTCTCGGCTAGCTGCAACTCCTTAGCCAGCTTTTCATCCAAATCATCATTCATTATTCTTTTCTTCTTTTCCCTTTCTACAGCGACAACTTCTTGCTTCTGCAAAGCCTCGACCATTTTCTGATCTCTCAACTCCTGAGTTTTCTGAGCAGCCATCTTCCTGGTGTTGATGTAATCTTCAACATTTTCTATCCTAGCAGATAGAACCCCTTGATTATCCACCAGAAGAGCTCTCAGAGAGGCCATCTCAGCTTGCAAGGCAGCAATAGCAGCTGAGTTCTTCTCTTCCCCCTTTTTGATATCATCAATTACTGCAGCAGAGGGTAGAGAAGTAGGAAGCTTGTCCACAATATCTTTCAGGTCCTCCTGACCATGTTTGCACTCAACAATTTGTCCTTCCAACCGTTCGGAGACCAATCTGAATCTCTCAGACTCAGCAGCAAGAGAAGCAGATGCATCATCATTGAAAGCTCTGGCAGTTGCCTTGAAGCTCTGGAGAGTATTGAAGAATTCAATGCGAGTGGCATACAAGCTGTCCTCCATAGCTTCCTTCAGCTTGTTGCAATGGTCCAGCAGGACTTGATGAACATGAGCTTCAATTATAGAGGGGGCAGCAGACTTGGCAGCCAGAAGAGTAGCTTTGACCTCCCTGATGTGGTCATCAAAATAACCTTTTAATTGTTCCAAGAGTGCAGGAGTTACCTGATCAGCAGGGGAGATCTCAAAATGTGCTGCTGGAGGAACAAACTCAGTCTCTACTGTTTCAGGGCAGTCCAAGGCCACACCATCTTTGAGCAACAGAGCTCTGGCCACTTTCCTCAGCCCTTCAGGGCATGTCAGCTGGGATGGAGCCTTAACCTCCAAGGCCTCCATCAAAATTTCCTCCCATTCAGTGAAAGCTGCTTCTCCCATCTCCTTAAGTAGGGCCAGAAAGAATGTGACTGGCCCCTCTCTTGCTTGTGCCCAGGCTAGGCCATCAGCAAGGATGTGTTGGTAGGCTGGATAGGGGTTGAGTTCAGGAATGTAGAGGGAAATGTGGGCTAGGGCAGATATAATCATCCCTCGTTCAAGAGGCCCCTTTGAACGATGGTGAGATAGGCGTGCTTGTTTGGCCATTTCTGAGGGGGAATTGGGGTTATCGAGAATTATGGGTTCAGGGTGAGAGGGTTTGGGGGTAGCTGAAGGCTCTCCAGAGGTAGCCATCTCCTCTGGTTCATTGCCGACTGGGATTTGTGAAGGTGAGGGATCGGCTGGGGTTGAGAAGTGTTGGGAAGGATCAGAAAAGGGTGTAGGAGAAGCTGACCTGATAGGTGAGGCAGCAATAGGTGTGTCTGCTGATGGTGTATCAGCAGAGGAATAAAGAACCTCTGTCTCAGCTACTGAGGGTTCAGCTGACTCCCTCTCTTTCGACTCTTCTTCCTCTGCATCAGAGCCAGTGGCAGAATCATCATCTGATGCAGCCTTCTCAGCTGACTCCTCCACATCCTGCTCTTCTTCTCCGGAAGACTCAACAACCAGCAGAGTAGGCTTCTCTGCTGAAGATTTCTCCCTCTTCAGACTGCTTAGCAGAGCAGTATCCTCTTCTTCATCTGAATCAGAATCAAAGGAGAGCTTCCTTTGAATTGGAGTGGTGTCTTTCTTGGATTTCTTCTTCTTACCACCTCCAGCAGGCATTGGAGCCTTCCTCTTCTGCTTCTTCCTATGACCAGCAGAAGGACCAGGGGCAACAGCTACTGTATCAGCATCAGAATCTGAGTCAGCTGGCCCAATGATGTCCAAGTTACTTCCCCTTAAGAACTTGGTGTGGTTGTACTCAACAACCCATTCCTCATCCCACTCATGCTGGGGCAGCAGATGATTCAGAAGAATAGTGATCTTGGTGGCCATGGAACACTTGGATTTAAAACTGTAAATCTGTTCCCCATTCACCTCCTTCACTAAGCACCTCTTGGACTCCTGCTCCAGGCGGAACCATAGCAGACTCACCTAGTCTGCTTGCACCCCATCGAGAATGGTGCTGGCCACACTCAGGCGGAGTTTGGTAATGGCGTCCAAACTCCCCTGTTCCGCCAAGATGACCTTGGTCACCACATCCATCAGGAACCGAAACCGCTTCCTCAGCACGAATTTCTTCAGGTTCGTGGTGGTGTCCCTGTAACTCGCCCTGGCCATCAACTGAAAAGTCTCCAGGTAGTCAGCTTCCTTGTATTTGTGGGGTTGGACACCAGAGGAGGATATGCCAAAGATATCAGCGACAACATCCTTGGAGATAACAACAATGACTTCATCAACCAAGGAGCCGATGGAGTCTGTGCTGAACTGAGCCTTAAGAAGGAATTGAAAGGCATAGAAATTTAGGGTTTTATGGTCAGGGGGGGTCATGGAGATGAAAGTTCGGAGATTTTGATTTTGGAGAAGGTTTAGGATTTCTCTGATTTCAGGAACCCTAGTCGTGTCGAAATCGACACACATCTCTGCGTACATCTTTTCTTTGAAGAGCTTTTGCATTGCCTTAGATGCCATACCTTCAAAACAGGGTTTGAGTGCAGAGAGAATAGTATGCAGGAAAACTTCAGGCAGAAAGATTTAGTAACAGAAAATTTCAGAAAGAAGTTTAAAGGGGTATATATAAGTATCGAGAGATATGAGCATTTTTTCCAAAATTAAAACTGATCAGTTTTTATCGTAGATTTGTATTTTGCATCACACAAATCAAAGGTCCAGAATAAATGACCTTTGAGAATTTTGGAGGTGATGCGTGGGTGTCAGGATTTCGAAAGGTTTTGACCGCCTCAAAAGATTCCCCTTTTTGAAAAAGGTAATGATGAAAACACTTTTTGAGAAGATTTAGACGGTGTTAAATTAATTACAACTGACACCTTATTTGGAAAAAGGTAATAAATCCCCGATTTTTCTTAAACACAAAGATTTGATTGCCAATTTTCTAAAATAGTTTTTAGAAATTAGGGATTTATTAATTTTTGAAAAGATTTGATAGATAAAATAGAATTTTTTTTAAAAAATCGACATAAAGATCATAGAAATACTTATCGTGATGCTGACGTGGCAAAATCAGCTGATAAGAGCGATCCTTATGAAAATCTTTTCTGCTCATCTGGGTCTTTAATGTCAGCTGACATGGACCAGCTGAAGCAAGGTGGCCTTGTCTGACTTTCATAACTTATTCCTGTATCAAGTTAGACATAACAAGATAGAGAAAAGAAAGGAAAGAATAAGTAGACATACCAGATCAGCTGATGTGAGGATTAGCTGACTACTTCAGCAGAGTAGTCCTCAGCTGGGTACCAGCTGACTACCCGTTTACCCAAAAACTCTCTTTCTATAGAACTGCCCCTCCATCTATCATTCCTAACTCTGCTACTAATTCTCTGAATCTTACCTCTGCTAAGGGTTTGGTAAGAACATCTGCTCTCTGCTTCTCCATATGAATCTTCTCCATCCTGATATCTCCCTTCTCAGCATGATCCCGAAGAAAATGATGTCTTATGTCCACATGCTTGCATCTAGTATGGAGAACAGGATTCTGAGTAATGGCTATTGCACTTGTGCTATCACAGAAGATGGGTATCTCTTCTGTGATCACATGGTAGTCCTTCAGCTGTTGTCTGATCCAGAGCAGCTGAGAACAGCAACCACCAGCAGCCATGTACTCTGCCTCTGTTGTAGAAGTAGCTACTGAAGTCTGCTTCTTGGAGAACCAAGATATCAGCTTACTTCCCAGAAACTGACATGTGCCAGAGGTTGATTTCCTATCAATCTTGCACCCTCCATAGTCAGAATCTGAATACCCACTCAGCTGAAAATTGTCATCAGCTGGGTACCAGAGGCCTAGATTGTAAGTACCCTTCAAATACTTTACAATCTTCTTTGCTGCTTCCAGATGAGATTTCTTAGGATTTGCCTGAAACCTTGCACACACCCCTACTGCAAAGCTGATATCAGGTCTGCTGGCAGTGAGATACAGCAGAGAACCAATAAGTCCCCTATATTGTGTCTGATCCACTTTCTCACCAGCCTCATCTGGATCCATGCTAAAATTTGCCATCATTGGAATCTTAGCTTCTCTGCTGCTACTGATTCCAAACTTTTCTATCAAATTCTTGGCATACTTAGCTTGACTAATGAACGTTCCATTGGACATCTGTTTTACCTGCAGTCCAAGGAAATAAGTCATCTCCCCCATCATGGACATTTCAAACTTGCTGGTCATCAGCTTGCTGAACTCATCACACATCAGTTTGTTGGGGGAGCCAAAGATGATATCATCCACATATATCTGCACTAAGAGAATATCATCTCCGTTTTCCTTTCTGAACAAGGTTTTGTCTATATTTCCTTTACTGAATCCACTATCCAGTAGGAACTGTGATAGAGTATCATACCAAGCTCTAGGTGCCTGCTTTAGTCCATATAAAGCCTTCTGCAACCTATAAACCTTGTTCCCAATCTCAAATCCTGGTGGCTGTTCCACATAAACCTCTTCTGCCAGGATTCCATTCAGAAACGCTGACTTGACATCCATCTGATATACCTTGAACCCTTTGAAAACAGCGTAGGCCAGAAACAATCTAATGGCTTCTAGTCTTGCCACAGGAGCAAATGTCTCATCATAGTCAATCCCCTCTGACTGTGAATACCCCTGTGCTACTAGCCTTGCCTTGTTTCTAACTACTACATCATTTTCATCCTTTTTGTTCTTAAATACCCACTTAGTGCCTATGACCTTCTGATGTTTGGGCCTCTCTACTAGGGTCCAAACTTCTTGTCTTGCAAACTGATTTAGCTCCTCTTGCATAGCTACAATCCAGTTTGGGTCTTCAAGAGCTTCATGGATATTTTTGGGTTCTATCAGAGACACATAACAGCTGAATTGAGCACCCAAGTTTAGCTTTTTTCTGGTCTGAACACCTACACTTGGATCTCCTAGAATCTGTTCAGCTGGGAAATCAGACAATGTCTTCTTGCCTCTTTGAGGTGCCATAGTCTGCTCCTCTTGGGTCTTGTCTGAAATTCCCCCATGGTTAGTGTCAGGAGTCAATGTGCCATCACCTGATGCTGATGAGGGCTTATCAGCTGATTTGGGCTCATCATCTGAATCTGAGTCTGATTCTATCCTAGGTACTACTACCTTAATCAGATCTGGCTTATCTGACAGATTCAGCTGATCCACCTCTTCTGCTAGCTTCTCCTTGCTGTACTCATGAAAATATTCATCAAATACAACATGGGGTGTCTCCTCCACACAGAGAGAGACTTTATTAAAGACTCTATAGGCTTTACTACTTCCAGAATATCCTAAGAATATTCCTTCAGCAACCTTAGCATCAAAAGTCTTTAACTTAGTCTTTCCATTGTCATGGATGAAACACCTACACCCAAAAGTATGGACAGAGGAAAGGTTAGGAGTTTTACCTTTGTACATTTCATAAGGAGTCTTCCCATGTCTCTTGACTGGTAGACACCTATTTTGGATGAAGCAGGCAGTATTGATGGCTTCTGCCCAAAATCTTTGAGGAGTCTGATATTCAGCTAACATAGTCCTTGCTGCCTCCTTGAGGGTTCTGTTTCTCCTCTCAGCTAACCCATTCTGCTGAGGTGTTCTGGCAGCTGATGTCTCATGCGGAATACCATTATCCCTGCAATAGTCAGAAACAACAGAGTTAAGAAACTCAGTACCTTTATCACTTCTGATTCTGACTATGCTGAGGTCCAGCTCCTTCTGAATCCTCTTGAACAACTCCAGCATCTTGGCCATAGTCTCATTCTTCTTGAACAAGAACACTACCCAAGTGAATCTTGTATAGTCATCAACAATCACTAGTGTGTACTTCCTTCCACTGAAACTAAGTGGTGAGACAGGTCCAAACAAATCCATATGAAGCAACTGGAGTGCTTTTGTTGTTGAAGTACTCTGCACATCTTTGAATGAGGCTTTAGTTTGCTTCCCTTTCTGACAGGCATCACACTTCTGCTCAGATGCAAACACCTCATTTGGAAGACCTCTGACTAGACCCTTCCTTGCAACCTTGTTGAGAGTCTTGAAGTTCAGATGACCTAACCTCTTGTGCTAGAGCCAGCTGATCTCTGATGAGCTTTTAGCAACCAGGCATGAGTCAGCTGGACAGCTTGCAAAATCTGCAAGATACATATTACCTCTTCTGAGGCCAGTTAGTAGCACCTGCTCATTTAAATCATTAATAACTAGACAAGAGTTCTTAGAGAATCTTACTGAATATCCCTTGTCACAGAATTGGGATACAGACAGAAGATTGTGCATGAGCCCTTCTACATAGTAGACTTCTTCAACTCTTGTTCCTTTGATCTGCAGGGTGCCTACTCCTCTGGTGACTCCAAAATTGTTGTCACCGAACACAACTCTAGGCCTATCCAGCGTTACAAAGTTCTGGAGAAGATGCTTCTCAAAGGTCATGTGCTTCGAGCAACCGCTATCAATGTACCAGACATGGCCTTTGGCTTCCCCTCTTTCTATAGGGCTAGAGTTAACCTGAAATTAAAACTCAGGTTTTAGGTACCCTATCTTTGGGTCCTGATTGGTTAGTATCGACTTTCTGGATCCACAGGTAGAGTTCATCCTTATGAGGTTTAGGTGATTTCAACCTTCTACCATATTTGTCCACAAAAATCATCTCCCTTAGAGGATCTTTTCTGGGGCGATGAGTGACAACAGCGGGTTTATAGGTGGGTTGCTCAAATGGATAATTTCGGCTTGAGCCTCCGAATGACTCATAAACTTTAGCCGGTGAAGGCTTGCCTACTTTGGTTACATTAAAAGTAACCCAGGGCTGAGGTCTGTTTCGCTTGGGTTTACTCTGCTGAGATGACCCAGGCTTATCATTCCTCTGCTAATTCTTCTGAGGTCTTCTTGTCTTAGCTGAGCTATGACTTGGATTCCTCTTCTGATCTCGAGACTTCTGAGCTTTGGACTTATGCTGGTTGTCAGCAGGCTTCTGAGTTTGAGTACTCTTCTGCTCTGTTGAAACCTTTTGATCACCAGCAGACTTCTGAGCTTTGGAGCTCTTCTGTCCAGTTGGGACCTTTTCTGTCCTTCTGCTCTTCTGCCCTTCTGATCCAGATGCAGGCTCAGCTGGCCCTTTACCCTTTCGAGGATCCCTAATTAATCCACTGTCACCTTTCTTCTTCTTTTGTGGTTTGGGTTTGGGATAACCAAGACCCCTTTTATCATTCACAGTTTGTGAGGATTCAGCTATTTCAGACACGACATTCTTTGCCTTAGTCAGCTGATCCACTTTTAGCTGAAGCTGCTGTGTATTTTTGGTTATTAGTTCATTCTGCTTGAAGAGTTCATCGAACTTAGCTGTCAGCAGATTATGTTCTTCACTCAAGACAGTGTTCTCAGAAAGTAGCTTTTCTATCAGCTTCTCCTGTTCTTCACATTTTGCTATTAAGTCAGCAGACTTGTTAGCTTGTGAGTCATAGGATATCACTGGTAGTCTAGCACTTTCCAGATCTCGTCTCAAGCTTGAAACTTCAGCTTTCAGACTTGAGTTCTCCTCTTCCAGCTTAGAACAAACTTTTAAGGAGGATTGGAGATCAGATAACAACTTGTGTATATCTGACTCCATAGAATAGGTAGAGGAGCAAGATGAACTAACAGAGGGGGTAGGAGAATTTACCTCTTCCACCTTAGCCATAAGGCAGATATCATCCTCTGATTCAAAATCAGATGAGGACGAGGATGAACTGATATCCTGCTTCTCCTCCTCTACCAACAGAGCTCTCTTATCAGCGAACCTGCGATCTCTCTTGATCCTCTTCTCTTCTCTTTCCCTTGGGGTAAGCTGAGGACAATCATAACTGAGATGTCCTGGCTTGTTGCAAGTGAAACAAACACCATCTCCTCCTCTTCTGGGACTTGGATCCCTCCTTCTCTCTGGAGATTTATATCTGGTCTCCTATTCATTTGATGGTCTTCTGGCATCAGATGACTTCTGGTATCTTCTGGAAGAATCACTCTTATTCTTCTTCTAATGAGATCTACACTTCTGAAACCTGTTTGACATCTTGTCAAACTTCTTGGTCAATAAAGCAAGTTGCTCCTTTAAGCTCATGTCTTCTGGAGCAGAGGATTTCTCTTGACTATCAGCTGCAGCAGAGAATGCAACATTCTTTGTGACTGATAAAGTTGGAGTCTCAGCTTCTTGATCTTCTTCTTGGATGTCGAACTCATGTGCCTTCAGATGAGATAGCAGTGTATGATGACTCATCTCAGATAAATTCTTTGTCTCTTTAATTACTGTCACCTTCACTCTCCATCTAGGAGTAAGAGATCTCAGAATTTTGTTATTAATCTCTTTCTCCGAGTAATCCTTTCCTAAGGAGCTTGCCTTATTCAGTATGTTTGTCAGCCTCATATCTAGCTGATCAATGGTTTCATCAGCTTTCATTTTAAATGTGTCAAGGTATGTAGAACAGCTTGAAGCTTGTTCTCTTTGATTTGATCTGTCCCTTCACACATCAAGGAGAGTTTCTCCCACATCTCCTTAGCGGTTCTGCACGTCTTGATTTTCTCTATATATTCTTTGGAGAGTGTCTCAATGATTTCTGTTCTGGCCACTTGATCGAGGTTGAAAAGTTTTCTTTCAGCATCGTTTAGTTCACTCTTCTTCTTTTCTGTCTTCCTTCTTTCACTAATTTCAGCTTCTGGAGTCTTGCCATCACTTATTCCTTCCCAGAAGAACTTGATTGGCTCTTCCTCCAGAACATCTAACATTCGATCATGAATGGCTCCAAGGTGATTTTCCATCCTGAATTTCCAGTAATCATAATCCTCTATGGAGAATTCAGGCAACTTCCTTGTCTTGGATCCACTCTTTTTGTAGGAAGACATATCTGCAAGTGGTTAGATAAAAAGCACACATATTTTTCCAATTTTTTTTTTCAGGGATCTGTCCAAGTGACCACCAAAAGCTTTCTCAGGCTGTGGTCTTTTGGACACACAGCTCTGATACCACTTGTTGGTCCCAAAGGCAGGTTTTAGGGAAGAATACACTTGAACAAGTCTAGAAGGGGGGGGTTGAATAGACTTGTAAGGATTCAAAAACCTTTTTCAAATTTACTTGATTTATTCAGAAAATCAGCAGACTACT
>JAPKLY010003069.1:0-20678 GCA_026898435.1 Prunella vulgaris | reverse complement strand
AGACTTTGGAAGATGGAGGATGAGGCTCCATGGTATGCCGACTTTGCTAACTTCTTAGCAAGTGGGGCAACTCCTTATGGAATGAATTCAAATGCAAGGAAACGGTTTTACAAAGAGGTACGTCGTTATATTTGGGATGATCCATATTTGTATCATCGATGTACCGATTCCATGATTAGGAGATGTATTCCGGATGAAGAAATTGAAAGTGTGCTTACACTTTGCCATTCGTTGCCTTGCGGAGGACATTTTGGGTCCATTAAGACAGCTCAAAAGGTATTTCAATGTGGTTTTTATTGGCCTTCGGTTTTCAAGGATTGTCATATGTTTGTTGCTCGATGTGATCGATGCCAAAGAGTTGGGGGGTTGTCAAGACGAGATGAGATGCCCTTGAATATTTTTCAAGAGGTAGAGATTTTTTATGTATGGGGCATTGACTTTATGGGACCCTTCCCATCTTCTCATGGTTATTTGTATATTCTTTTGGCGGTGGATTATGTTTCGAAGTGGGTGGAAGCAATTCCCACGAAATTCAATGATGCAAGAGTGGTTATGGAGTTCTTAAGGAAGAATATCTTTGCTAGATTTGGAGTGCCGAGGTCATTGATTAGTGATGGGGGTACTCACTTTGTGAATAGAGAGTTGGGGAATCTACTAGTAAAGTACGATGTGAAGCATAAGATTTCCACGGCCTATCACCCCCAAACTAATGGATTGGCAGAAGTGTCAAATCGCCAAATAAAGCTTATCCTAGAGAAGACCGTGAGCTCTAATAGGAAAGATTGGGCACTTAAGTTGGATGATGCATTATGGGCTTATCGTACGGCTTTTAAGACACCATTGAACCTTTCTCCTTACCAACTTGTGTATGGTAAGCCTTGTCATTTGCCCGTTGAGCTTGAACACAAAGCTTATTGGGCCATTAAGAAGTTGAATTTTGATGAGAAAGCATGTGGGGAGAAAAGGCATCTTCAATTGTTGGAGTTAGATGAATTTAGAGATGAGGCGTACGAAAATGCTAAGATTTTCAAGGAAAAGACTAAGAAATGGCATGATGCAAATATAAAAGAGAAGTCATTCAAAGTGCTCGATCAAGTACTTTTGTTTAATTTAAGATTGAAGTTGTTTCCCGGGAAATTAAAGTCGAAATGGAGTGGGCCCTTTACAATTTCAAATTGCTTTGCAAGTGGATGGTATGAATTGATGATGGTCATCGTTTGAAACTTTACCATAATTCCATGCCACGAGAGGGAACAAACTATTTGAGGCTATTTGATGTTGAGCCACCATGATTTGAGCTTAAGAGTCGTCCGGCTAGGGGACGTTAAATCCAAGCGCTAGATGGGAGGCAACCCATCCTTGTGGTTTATTTTGTAGATTCAATTGTTGATAGTGTAGTTAATTGGGTTTTGTTTGTGTAGGTGCTTATTGTCCAAGGGAGTGCTTTCATAATATCATTGCTCCACGGGTGAGGTATTGTTTCCTTTCTCGTTGTGAAATATTTGGCATAACCAAGTTTGGGGGTGTTCTCTTGGTATTTGTTCTTGTGATGGATTATTGATGAATTTGATCTTAGGATTTATGATGCTTTTATTGATTGTGCTTAATTCTTGTGCATTGCTTGATATTGTCTCCACTTCTTGGCCAAACTTTTTAGACCTATGGTCCAAAAAAGTTTGGGGGGTGTGATCGTTTTGCCATTCTCTTCGCAATGCTATTATCATGATGATTTTTAGTGCTTCTATGATGTTTTGGACCATATGCTTACGATTAGGCCTTGTTTTGCTTGTTATTTTTGGCCATATTGTAGTTTGTTTTGAGTAGTGAATGCATGAGATATGTTTATTGTTGTGTGGATGAGTTGAAAGTCTTGATTAGTGTAGTGGATTTATTGCTTGATTCTTGTTCTATCTTAGATACTTTTGATTTCATGATTCTTGAGATTTCATTGATATGAGCATTTTGATATGATATGAGTCTTGATCACCATGTTCCATGAGATTTGAGCCAAATTTTGCCCATTTCAATCTTGAACGGATGACATTTTTATTGATGTGAGTTCCACACATGTGCATTATACTCTAGAACTTGGCTTTAGTCTTATTTGAGGGTGAGAATTATCTCTAGTGAATTGGATGAACAATTAGAGGCTTTGATATGTTTTTAGGGAAACCTTTTGCATGTTGGAGTGGCTTGCCCATTGATTATACACAATCTCATTGCATGATAAAGTGATACTTCACTCATGAAACATAGGATTGTACACTAGCACATATCCCTCACATTTGCTCACTTTGCAACCCAAGGTGATAGGTGGTTTACTTCTATGACGCATTAGTAGACAATAGATACCTTTCCCCTTAATTGCTTTGTTAGCTAGTCAATTGAAACAACAAATTTTCCTTACAAGTCCCCGTGTCCTTTGGGTTTGATATATATTAAAACTTGGTCAAGCTTACCATGCTAATAGCGAATACGTACACTTGCGTGAGGACTCATTTACACCGAACATCCTTCCAGATGTTCTAGATCCTTCCAGGTGTATCAAGAATATTTTGGGACATGGGAATAACCGCCGTTGACCGTCGTTGACCAGGGACAGCATCAAGGACAACCATTGAAGCAACACTAAACAGTTAATCACTGGAACATGTTTCCTGAAGGATGTTGATCTGAAATGATAGCAAAGACAATTCGTACAACACTAAAAAGTTAGTCGTTAGAACGAATATCCTGGAGGATGGGTGTGATTCCAGATGTGAATAGCACTGGTCTCAACACTCACATCAACAATCTCCCCCAATCACACCTATCCGCAAACTCTCAACCTGATCACTACAAGAAAAAATGGATACGACAACAGTGGAAACCCGTTGTCTTTCTATAAAAAACACCATTGTAGAAGTTCCTGTTGTAGTATGTATCAAGTTTAGACAACGGTTAATGGACCGTTGTCTTTTCGTTGTTACTACAATGGTTATTAATTGTTGTCTATACATATAAAATATGTTGTTGTAGCATGTGCATATCCTTATTTGTGACTATAGACAACGGTTGTGAGCCGTTGTCTTTTCTTTGTTACTACAACAGTTATTAACTGTTGTCTATACATATGAAATATGTTGTTGTAGCATGTTCATATCCTTATTTGTGACTATAGACAACGGTTGTGAGCCATTTTCTTTCTGAAATGAAAAATAATAATTTCGTGGGTCAGACCCATGGGCTGAACCGATCCGAGTCCGACCCGCATGAATATCAGCCTCCCTTTACGTGAGAGGGGGTTTGAACCCGTGACCTCTCGTATAGGGTTGCAAACGAATCAAATAATTTTTGTTCGATTCGGTATTCGTATTCGAATATTGATATTCATATTCATAATTTTGTGATTCGTATTCGAATATAAATATTCGATTCGATTAATAATCAAATACAAATACAAATATTGTAGTATTCGATTCGATATTCATAAATATTCAAATAAATAAATAAATAAATAGATATATATATATATTATATTTATTAATAATTAGTTAAACTCTTCCCTTCTAATTCTTAAATTTAGTTACTAAATATAACCATTAAAAACCTATATATTACACTATTAGTATTTTAACTCATGAATCCATTAATATAACAAATAAAAGCCCAAAATAGTCGGCCCATTATATTAAAACCCTACCTATAAAATCTAAAAGTAAAATAGACACGACACCTCTCTTTCACTCTTTCACTAAACCCTCTCTATCTCTTTCTCTCTCTGTTGAATGGCCGCTTACAATGCTCTCGTTTCCATAGCCATCCTTCGGTACCATCACGCCATTAGTAGCCGCCTACCGTTGCGGGCCACGAAAGATGTGGAATTATCAATGGAATTTATGTAATTTTTTGAGTGTAAATATTGTTGACGGATTTGAATCGACACCGGCAGATCCACGACGGAGCTCCACCACCAAATGGTGGGTCATGTTAGGAATCCTCCCCTGTAATATTCTGCTGAAGTTAATCCCTTCTCACAATTTTTAGATCTGTTTGCTTGAGATCTGACAATTTGGAATGTAATTTGTATTCTGTAAAAAAATATTTGTGTACTTTGAATAAAGAAATTTGCATTTCTCGTCATTCATTTTTCATATTTTTTCTTCTAATCTTTACTTCTGTTTCAAATTTGAATAGTAAGAAATTTGCTGTCCTTTTCTATAAATTGTATTTTTTCAAAAAAAAAAAAACTTAAAAAATTTCGAATCGAATATGAATATATATTAATATTCGAATAATAATCGAATATGAATACGAATATTCAAATAATTTCATGAATACGAATCGAATACAGTGATATTCGCTTCGATTCGATTCTTTTACAACCCTACTCTCGTATATGTGAATGTGTGTCTTGCCATTTGGGCAAGTGATATTTCTTGTTCAATATTTCATTATATATATATATATATATAGATAGATAGATAGATATACAATATATACTTTTTATTTTAACTGAGTGTTATATATTTATTTTATTATTATTATATTATGTAATTATAGTAATCTGAAATTATATATTTTAATTATGTAATACTTGTATATTTAGTTTTAATAAAATTATCATATATATATGTAATTATATATTTCTAAATATTAATTCAAATCATTATAAACATTAATTCCAATAATTCTATTAATTCAAAATATTGATTCAAATTATCATTTTAATTTAAAATATTAAATAGTTTAAATCACACTAATAATTAGTAGGTGCCTAATCGTTCGAATAATTCAAAATATAATATAAAATTATAGAAATTTGCATGAAAATAATTTTTTTTAAAATAATAAGAAAATGTAATTGAATTATGTTAAATTTCTCTTTTTGTTATTCTATTTCTAAATTATAAAAGTATCATTTAAAATAATATAAAGTGCTAGTTTTAATTAGTTAAAAATGTTAATTATAAAAATCATCAAGTAATATATGTTACTACAACGGTCATACACCATATATTATAGTATATAGTTTTATACAACAACATTTGATGAAAATATAAAACATTTTACAACGCCACTTTTATAGTGATATACAACGGTTGCATACTTGTTGTCTTTCAGTAATTTATTCCTAAAAAATATTGATATACAATGTATATTTACAACGGTTGAAAAACTGTCGTAATAACTTACTTTTTTACAACGCCGTATTTTGCGAATAGACAACGGTTTGATTACAGTTGCCTTTCAGTAATTTTTCTTGAAAATAAAGATACACAACACGAATATTCAACGGTTCAAAAACCGTTGTAGTAACATACTCTTTAACAATGCCGCCTTTGTAGTATAGACAAGGGTTTGATAACTGTTGTCTTTCAATACTTTTTTTTAAAAACACAAATATACAACATAAATATACAACGAGTCAAAAACCATTGTAGTAAAGTAACTTTTTACAACGCCGCTTTTCGAGATTAGACAACAGTTCACCAAAACCATTGTCTAACATCATATTCCATCAATAAAATACAACTGTTATACTTTCGCAACATATTTTTAACTTTAGACAACAGTTTTTAGCAAAACCGTTGTCTTTCTTCTGTTGTAAAACATCATTTTTCTTGTAGTGGATGCACAAAAAATCTGATTATGACAAAGGCACAACATTTATTAGTTTGAAGCAGTGTAATAACAGATAAGAACTTGATGCACTATTAAACAGAGTATGATAAACGCTCAACAAAATTCATCATGAATAACAATGGGAAAAACATCCTAAGATCTATCAGTTCAACATCAAAACAGAAGGAACAATATCAGAGTCAAGAAAATGGCAGAATAAGTATCAGTATTCAAGTTACATCAACTTCAAATAGTTAGCAATGTTAGTGGGATCAGAACTTGTAATCAGAGCAGAGTTAGGTAACTCTAGCAACAGCAATCTCCCCCTAACATTGAGAACTCCCCCTAAGTAGCAGCTTCAGTAGCATCAGCATCAGCATTGACAGGATCTGCAGGTGTTGCCTCAGGGATGACAACACCAGGAGCTTCATTACCACCACCAGCAGCATTAACCTCATCGGTTATATCCTCAATCACCACATTGCCTGATCCAGAGCTTTCAACAGCATCAGTTGGTATATCTCCCCCTGTGGATGTGGATAGAAGAGATTTCCAAAATGTGCTCCTCTCTTCAAGGATATCAGTCTGTCTGTTAAGGGATGTAGCTTGGAGTCTGAGCTGTGAGACGTGCTTTCAATGTACCTGCAATGAATAGTAACATATACTACCTCACCAGATGTGGAAGTAGGTGCAGTACGAGCAGGAGTGTTGCTAACAGTAGGGGCAACATTCGGTTCATCAGTGGCAGGGACAGAGGCAAATGCAACATCAGGGGGGTTGTAAGACAGATCAATCAAACGATTTCCTTCAAGCAGAGACTTAGCAATACCAAGAATCAGTGGGCGAGTGGACAAATGATCTCCATCAGTCCTTGTAGCTCCTTGATTCATCAACAGCCCATGAATCAAAGCAGGATATGGCAGCTTTCCAATCTTGGACACTTTTCCACCGAACCCAACCATGTTTGCATAGATAACCTCACCAAGATTAAAGGGCAGGTTCTTACTAATTTTGTAGATCAGGCAAACATGTTCAGTAGTGACTCTTGTGGTATTGAAGGAAGGCATCCAGTTGTAGACACAAAGCTTATGAAGAATTGAGTGCAAGCTAGTCAAGCTTGGTGTGAACAACTTTTTTGGCCACTTTATCAGAATTCCACCAGTGATAGAGCAAGTAATCTCATCCATGTCAGTCTCCTCAACAACATTATCAGCATTAACAGTTCCAAGAAATTCATTAATGGTGGCAGGAGAAATATCATAAATGGATCCTCTAAAGAACACTCTACCATACTTTTGACTAGTACTCTTCATCATTGTAGAACATATATGGGCTTAGAATTCACAAATCCATGTACTACAAAATGAACTAGACTACCTCAGTGTATACATCAGCCTCCTTTCCTCAAAGAAGGGAATCAGATTGAGTGCTTCAAGGTCTTTGTTGTTCATCATTCTCTCATGTATCACATCCTTTTTGGCAAACTTCTTGTATCGGCTCTTGGAGTCAATGAAGTAGTTGTTATCAGTGCCATAGTTTTCTACATCGTAGTCAGATTCATCACTACCAGCTTCAGAATTCTCTTCATCATCACCATCAGATTCCTCTTTGTCCTCAGTGGCATTGTTCTCCTCTTCATCATCATTTGCTTCTTCATCAGTTTCAGTAGCTTGTTCATCATCATCATCCTGTTCACCAGTTTCCTCTGCTTCAGGGTCATCACCAGATTTTTCATCAAAGGATGATGAAGATCTATGATCAGGTTCTGAATCACCCTGTTCTGGAACAGCAGCAGGTGTTGCCTCAGATGTGGAAACACTGGGAGCAGCAGCTTTGATCTTTCTCCTCTTTTTCAGTCCTTTGCACATTTCAGCAATGGTCACATTGTCCTCAGAAATGGCAGGTTTGTCAACCTCCATTGGAGCAGGGATACCAGCAGTCTCTTCTTCAGTATCAGAAATGACAATAGAAGTATGTCCATTTGAGAATCTGGTATCCATCTTTATCTTCAGTTGTGGGAGGACTCCAACCTGACAGTATGTAACACCCTATTTTTTCTAAATATATTATATTATGTATATATAAATAATTTAATTATTTTTTTAACATTAAATTTTAAAATAAAATATTTGTTAGTTCAAAAATTCTATTTTACTAAATTGAAGAGCTAATATTTTCTATGAAATTTAAAAGTTTAGCAGGATGGCTTACAGAGGAGACCGAGCTCGATTGTGACTCACTCGACGTAAACAAGTAAGAAAAAAAAATTAGGCATGAATCAATTAGATATAACCTAATAATAAAGTATTTAATAATAAAAAAAGAGGTTATATATGTTATGACACTAGTAAAAATAAAAAACCTTAAATATTTTTAAATGGAAAATATTCACTATATCTACGTGAATTCTTCATAATTACTAAGTTACAAAATTTAATATAGCTTATTTGAATTATTTTAATATTTTAATCATAAATGTATCTCTATAAATATGTAAAAATCTTATACCGAAATCTAGAGACTAAATATCCTTATTATATTACTAAATAATATTATATTACTATTAAATGTTAATAATATATATAAATAATATAAAAAAATGGGGTGTTACACAGTAGGCTCTTCCAAGCACGTTCATTAAGGGCTTTGATGTAACTCCTCATCTGGCTTATCCATGCAGCATAATTGGTTCCATGCAGCATAATTGGTTCCACTGGAGTAGATGGCTGTAGGAGAGTAATCCAGGACAACTCAACACGCAGCACCAGGATCAACACTTAGTACCGTCAAGTGATGGCTCTGATACCACTTGATAGTACTATGGTACTGTTGAGTTGAAGTATTGTTCGAAATGTAGTCGACATTCAAGACAATACTTATTGTGTTCAGAATAATGTAGAGAGAATAAGTAAACAACGGAAGACTTTGAACATAAGGATTAACTCAATCTTTCCAAAAACCAAAATTAGTTTGTGGCGGTCTCAAGGCTGAAATATCACTAACTTGGAAAAAGTGATTACAAAAACAAATTCGAGACATGGAAACATTCCTTCCAAATCTCAAACATAAAATCGGATAAAATATCTAAACAAGTTCCCCAATGGCAAACCTAGATTGTTAAGTCTAAGCCTACTTCAAGCACAAACTTCCACTACCTGTGAACAGCTCAGCAAAACGTATGGGATTATAATATACACAGTGTTGTACAGAATGTGAACAACACATGCGAAACCACTACACTAAAACCGTAAAATAGGTTCCTATAAATGCGCTATACTTCAGTATGTAGTGTGGGGTCTCTCTCTTAGTTTCTAGACGTATTCCTCATCTATTTATAGAGTTGGAATGTTGATCCGTCCATCAGAGAAGTGGAAATCATGGAGAGAAGTTGAGATCCACTTTCGTAGGAGTTGAGGTAACTTCCACGTAACTTCCTTTCTTAAACTCTCGATTCCTTTGATTCCAGGTCCTTCCAGATGTTTTAGATCCTTCCAGGTGTATCAAGAGTATTTTGGGACATGGGAATAACCGCCGTTGACCGTCGTTGACCAGGGGCAGCACCAAGGACAACCATTGAAGCAACACTAAATAGTTAATCACTGGAACATGTTTCCTGAAAGATGTTGACCTGAAATGATAGCAAAGACAATTTGAACAACACTAAAAAGTTAATCGTTAGAACGAATATCCTGGAAGATGGGTGTGATTCCAGATGTGATTAGCACTGGTCTCAACACTCACATCAACAATATCTATCAGTTGAAATAATACACTAAGGGTGTGTTTGGTAGCTGTGAAAAGGGTCTGAAAAAATGGTATCTAGGCATAACTGTTGTTTGGTACCCAGGAAACTTTTTTAATGGGGCCAGAGAAAATATTCCACCCGTGGATAGAAATCATGAAAATACTGTTCTTCTTAATTAGCAAGATCATGTCTTCCCCTTTGATATATTTTCAGTCTCCCTCTCACACAAAAATGCTCCACCTAAGAGCGGATCTCACGCAATACGAGGCTTACTTCGACAAAAGGTAATCATCTTCTCTCAAAAGCTATGGTGACCCACAGATCCAACAAATGGGTGCCTTATATCTTTCATTTCCATAAAAAATCACAAGCACCTCAGATCCAACTCAAACTCTGTGGCTGTTGCACTTGGAACAAAACAGATGAGAATCCACCTACTTCAGGCAAAATAAATTTATATTTTCGCAGTAGGCATCTCTATTTTTTTTCTTCATATATTTTTAAGGGTTTCTTCAGTTTGAGTTTGGAGTTTTCCTAGGGTTTGCGATCATTGTTTTTTCACTATATTAAGGGTTAGATTTCAAGGTTTTTTTAAGTGTTTTCAATTTAGGACTTTTCCTAGGGTTCGATTTCTGAAATCTAAAATCTGTGTCAAATTATTTCATTCATTTGTCCTAATTTGGGCTGGAAAAAATGCATATATGAGTTACCCTATCTCATAGGATAATTTGGAGGTCGATCATTGTGATTTTTTACTTGAGTTCCAATTGCCATAGCTTTAGTTATTCCCAGTGAAAATAGTTTTAATGAATTACAATGGATTTTTTTTGCAGTTTGTTATATGAATAACAATTGAATTACAATGGATTTTTACCCACAATATACTGACTTGTCTTGCTGCATTTTAATCATAGCTACGATCAATGTTTATAATTTTTGCAATGTGTTGTTCTATAATGTCCTTTTATCATTTGGCTTTTGTTTGTTCAAATAAAGATGGATTCATGAACTATGATTTGGAAGCATATAAATACTTGTTAAGAGATATCAAATACAAATGACAAATAAATTTTAATTGTTCTGTTTCGCATACACAAATTTCATATTTACCTCCTGGATCACTTACAATGTTGTCTTTAGTCATGAGAAAATGTATTGTTGTCTATTTTTTTACTGAAGAAATACTTCACTAAAGGATGATGATCCTACTAACGGTTCTTTTTTGCCTAAAAAATAATAATAAGAGAGTTCGAAGATGGGTAGAAAATGTTGCTTCTTATAACATGTTGGAGAGAATTCCCTTTCAAGTTGTTCGCGTAAATAGGCTGTCCTTTAACATTGGTTCAGCTTGTGTGAAAAATTTAAGGATAAATCAGAACACTTTTGCACACCTATGTACACTAATGAGAGAGTTAGACAGTTTGGTTGAAACTTTCTCCTCTCATAATAAATCAACATACATTTCATTAGCCTTTTAGCCACATGTAGATTATAAATATAAATATTTCATTGTTGTTTAAGGTACTACTACCTCTGTGACAACGATTATGCGAAAAGCGAGGGTTTTCTCGTACCATACCTAGGGTATCATTACTATATCAAAATGTGGGAACCCTCATTTCAACATGCAAATAATTACCAAGAGCATTTCAATATGCGTCACAACAAGGCTCGTAATATTATTGAGCGTGCTTTTGGTATATTGAAAAAACATTTTAGAATTTTATGATTGCATCATATTACCCTGTCAAAAACTAAGACTTACAATGGCTTGCTTCCTACTCCATGATGCTTGTTGACCTTATAGAGAGAGAGAGTGGGAGGCTTGCCCAACCGAGATAAATTAGTTAGTGGTTATAATGTTGATTAATTTGACGTCGTTGAATCAACCACTGAGTGGACCAACATGAAGGACACACTATTAAGTACCTATTCAGATTTTGATGTGTGCAAAACATGTATTCTAATTGGACTAAAACTAAAATCTTGACTTAAGAACATTGGCTTAGAAAACTATAGTTGAAAGGAAAGTCTACATCTGTATAATTGATCATCCTACAGCTATGACATGACCTTACAGCTGTAATGTTTCTCTACAGTCAGTTTCTATATTTTTTAGGACCCTACAGCTGCAAAGTTCAAGACTTTACAGCTGACATATCCGTTTGAAGATTGAAGTACAAGTTCATGACTTATTGAATATTAGCAAGACCATTAAGCTCAAATTAGTGTAGCAATTTTGCAATCACTATAGAGTACTTAAGAGGAAGTTTTCTCAAAGTTTCTAGAGGTTAATGAAGACTAATTCAAGTCAACCAGAATTCTGAGAATGAAGACAAATAGTACACTTAATACTATTCAATGTGAAGGATGATGACCACTTCACACATGCCTATAGAGAGAGGGGAGCCTTATCCAGAATTCAAATTTGAATCTCTCAACGCATAAGTCACTCCCCTCCATCTATAAATAGAAGATGTTCTCAGAGGCAGCAACAACAACTGCCTGCACATACAAGCATTCAACCTAAGCAAGTCTACAGCCAAAAAATCAGAGAGAGAGAGAGTTTATTATCTGTGATTCATAGGATAGTTGGTTAGGATTTTTCTTAGAAAGAATCACACTTATTGTTGTTGTTCCCTCACTTGTTCTTAATTTTCTACTTAGTGTAGATATCTTTTTGTGAGGTTTGTTAACTCTTAGTGAGTTATTCTAAGTGAATAGGCTAGTAATTATTCTCTATTTAGAATAGAAATCTGAGTGAATCTAGTTCTAAGGGGGAACTACTTGTATTGATCTTTGTGATCGTTTCTTAGTGAATTTGGCACCTAAGTGGTGTACCAGTGGATGTAGGTTGTCTTATTCATAGACATTGAACCACTATAAACCCTGTTGTTTGATTTATTTTGTTTATTTAATTCTTGTATTGCATATTTTATCTTACTATTACATTCATCATTGTATTTAAATTTGTGCATAAAAACTTTGTGTTTTTCACAAAGGAACTGAACTCTACAGCTGTAGACTTCTTAAGCCACTCAACTGTTAAGTCTGTTCAAATTGTTTTTCATTAACACTTACACATATTTCCCCTGCACATTAGAGTATTCTCAATACACCTTTTAGTGTGAGAATCCCTCTGATATTTTGTCTACAAGTTGATTATTTGTTTGCAAGTTTTATAACTCTGCAGCTGCAGACTTCTTAAGTCCACAGTTGTAACCCTTGTGGTCCATAAAACCTCTTGTAGACTAACTATTTTTAAACTTATAAGGGCTACTGTAAGGTTCTAAATTACCAGCTGAAGACTATGATGAATGGAAGATCAGAATGCAAGCTCACTTATCTGCAATCAATGATGAAATGTGGTCAATCATTGAAGATGGTCCTATTGTTGTTGAGAAGGTCAACACTGCAGCTGATCAGTCAGCTGGACTAGCTCAGATCATCCCCAAACCCAGAAGGGAATAGACAGAGGATGACAAGAGAAGGTCTAATCTTGACAATGTTTCAAAGAACACTATTTATCACTCACTGGATAAAATTGTATTTAACAAGATCAAAAACTGCAAAACTACAAACAATATATAGGAAAAGTTGGAAATGATTTGTGAAGGAACTGAACAAATCAAGGAAAACAAACTCAAGATAGCAGTTCAAAAGTTTGAGAACTTCAAGATGAAATCTGGAGAAACTCTTGAAAAGTTTGAATCAAGATTCATTGAGATTCTCAATCAGCTAGACTCACCTGGTAAAGAGTACTCACAAAGAGAAATGAACATTAAAGTTCTTAGAGGCTTACCTTCTGAAAGGGATATGAAAGTAATTATCATGAGAGAATCAAAGAATTTATCAAAGATATCCACCTTTGAACTCTTTTCAGACTTGAAGGCTTATGAATTTGACATAATTAGAAGAAAAGAATCTGACAGTGCAAAGGTCACAGCTCTAGTAGCTGACAACCTTGCAGCTGCAGATTCTGATGATGAAGACTTGGCTCTTTTCAAAAAACAGTTCAAGAAGTTTGATAAATGGACTTAAAAGAAGCAGTACACACCAAAGGAAGATGGTAATGTGAAGTCTACAGCACCTAACTCAACTTATCTTTGTTACAACTACAGAAAACCAGGACACTACATCAAAGACTGTCCATACCCCAAGGCAGAGAACTATACAGATGAGAAAAAGAAGGTCAGAAAGGACAAGAAGAAAAAGTTTGACAAGGAGAGAATTAGAGTACAACTTTCAGAGTTTGATAAAAATAAGGAAGAATGTCCCTCTTCTTCTCAAAAGTCAACTGCAGACTTAGAAGATTCTGACTCAACTGATTCAGTGAAGAAGCTCTTATCTATCTTATGGCTAAAGATGAAGAGGTATGCTCATCATCTAGTTATATAACAGACAAGGAGTCTCCCAGTAACAAGCTTGATGCAATCCAAAGACTTCAAGAGGAGAATGAAGTTCTTAGAAGAGATAATCATATTGGAAGGGAACATGTTAAAGCTCTATTGGCTGGAATAGAAGATACTGAAAAACAACTACAGAGTCTACAAGAACTTAGAGAAGGTTACAATTATTTGCAAAATGACAATGAACACTCTTCAATGAAGCAATCAGGGCACAAGAAATTGTTATAGCTGATCTGGAAGAAGGAAATGCATATCTACAAAAGAAGTTAGACTGTTTTGGAAAGTCATCTAGACAATTGAGGAAGATGCTGTCTGAGCAAAGACACACATGTGATTTAACTGGTATAGGATATAATCCTTGCAAATGGATGGATCACTTGCAAAACTCAGTTCCTGGAAAGAAACTTAAGAGAAAGTTCATCAAAGGGTATACATCAACAATTGAAGAAGCTGTAACAACAACCCTACAGCCAGAAGATCTGCAATTATTGAATTCATTCAAAGAACTGTCTCCAAGAAAACAACAGAAGATAAAGGAGATTATAAATGCTACTGAAGGCACTAATATGCTTCAAGACATTACTCTAAAAACAATGGCAGAGTCTGTGACAACCATACAGTCAGAAGAAGAAGTGTTCAACAAGCTCAATATTGAAAGAAGACTCAACTTTGATAGATTTTGGAATGGAAATGTGTCCAATTTGTCTCCCTCCATGATCAATCATAAAGGAGAATCAAGCAAGAACTGTAGAAACTCTACAGCTCCCAAAAAGGCTTGGATTGCAAAGAGTATCACTAAAGGAGATCCAAAGTATTGGATTCCTAAATAACTCACTTTATTTTGCAGGGACAAATTACAACCACCAAGAGAGAGATTTGGTACACAGACAGTGGTTGTGCAAGACATATGACTTGAGATAGAAATTTGTTACAAGATGTGAAAGATCACAAAGGTCCTAAGGTTATTTTTGGTGATAATGCCAGTGGAACAGCTAAAGGATCAGGAAGTTTGCTTAAAGAAAATGTTCAGATCAGTTATGTTTATTTGGTAGAAGGTCTAAAGCATAATTTGCTAAGTGTAAGTCAATTTTGTGACAAAGGCTACACTGTAGACTTTACACATGGCACTTTCATAGTCAAAGATATTGAATCTCATGTTGGGGAATTAAACGCGGATCTAATCGTGATTTACTCTAAATACAAATTTAATCCTACAATTAATATCATGATTTAAACATAATTAAATCAAATAATTGTATATCCAACAACAGGCTTTGCATGCAAAACATATGAATAATATAATATCACATAAAGCCCTAAACATGCGTAACTAAGGGATTTAGTGAATTATACCTCTTGGAGAAAAGGCAGTTTCTGAGACAAAAGGCGTCCTTTGTTCCCTTGGTGAAAAGGCACTATCTGAGACAAAAGGCGTCCTTCTGAGATGCTTTTGAGATCCTTTTCAAACACCCTATGTTCTGACTCCAAGCAATCAACTTGATCAACCCAACAAGCCTTCTCAAGTATTCCCTTGTCCTTATTCATACACACGGTGGGAAGCCACACGAATAATTTCAACACAAGGAAAGAAAAATATTTGTTGCCCAACACTCTTTGTAATTCTCGAAACTTACAAGGATAATAATATGTGTTATGAACTCTTGTATCATCTCATATTTATAATGAGAATACAAGATCTTGAATATCTTGAATATCTAATATTTCAAATCTTGATTATCATGAATATCAAATATTCTAATCTTGATAATTTTGAATACTAAATATTCAATTCTTGATATTTTTTTCTTCATAATTTTTTAAAATAATAAGCTATATATATAATTCAATGAGATCTTAATTTTATTTGATATTCTTGTATTCAAGATACATATCTATTTTCCATAAAATCTCTCATTAAAATTAATAATAATAATTTTCAAAATTTACATCTAAATGGGCCCAAAATATTTCTTTTATTTTAATC
Source organism: Prunella vulgaris (assembly GCA_026898435.1). Lineage (NCBI taxonomy): Eukaryota > Viridiplantae > Streptophyta > Magnoliopsida > Lamiales > Lamiaceae > Prunella > Prunella vulgaris. Next base: position 4,936 of record JAPKLY010003069.1, on the reverse strand, counting down.
ACCTTGTCAATTGTTGGACATTTAATTGGGCTACTAGAGGGGCCTTTAGGAGAATTAAGATTGGACCTCCTTATGCGCCTTGAATTCTAACATTGAGCCCAATGTCATTCAACCCATTAACATTAATCTCACACCACTATAGGATTAATGTTGCACTATCCATCTTAACCCATATTACAATCATATGGCTCCCGATCATTATTTCCTGTGTTTAAGATTCTCTTGTCCGTTAATTAATCAAGCCACGCTTTAATTAATTTAACATCTTAACCTTGGAGTAAGGACAACTCTTCTATATCGTCATACCGGAAACAAATTCCACTTGCAAGATTTAGTATGATGAACGTTTAGAGCCCACCAAGGGGACTAATCATGCAAGACTCTCCAAGCACTCGTTCCTCTGTATTAAATCTTAGCAACTATCATGTTCTCAATGGTGACACCCAAGATGCGAAGTATTGAGTCTTATTGACTCTCTACCCATAACAAAATAAAGTGTCAGGCATGGATCACACAAAGTCCTATTTAAGGGACAGAGGTTTAGAAATAAACGACCACTGAGGTCTAATTCTTCATCCCATAAATCAGTACAGAAGAATTACCTCTCTGTAGGTCCTCTTCAATGCATCATCATGCACTAGTGCAATCCCTTGGTCAAGATAAGCCAATCTGGGATCTACACATCAACCGTTTACCAATGGGGTGTTCAAATCCCATCTAGGTTGTGAATTTAGTACTTGTTACAAGAAACTGATAATGTGATCTTGCTGTGAGTTATCCGGTCATCACCACATTTATCTACAGTGCAACTTGTACTATTATATGAACTGATTGCAATAAATAAATAACATTCATATTTTTCTAAAGCACATTGATAAAAGATTTATTTCAAATAAAGCTCAAAGATTCAGTTTAGTTATACAAAGTAAAAGCATACTTTCTAGTATAACCCTAACATCTCAAACCACAAAACTGACAGAAACTAGAAAAGGGAATGTTTACATTGTAGAGTGGGACTCTACAGCTAAAACTACTTGTTTTCTTGCTAATAGTTCCAATGAGGTTAGTTGGTTATGGCACAAAAGGATGAATCACATAAACTTTAAAACCATGAATGAACTTGTGAATAACAGGCTTGTAAAAGGTCTACCAAACACAAGGATGGAACATCTATGTGATGCTTGTGTTAAAGGGAGACAAATCAAGAAGACTTTCAAGAGCAAGACACACTCATGTACATCAAGAGTACTTGAATTACTTCACATGGATCTTTTTGGAACCATAGAACCAGGAAGCATTGGTGGAAAAAAGTACACTCTAGTGGTAATAGATGATTACTCAAGATTTTCTGTGACTGTGTGTTTCTAAGAAAGAAGAGTGAAACTTTACAGAGGCTACCTGAGTTAATTAGAAGGATTCAGAATGAAAAGAACTTGAAGATTGTGAAGATCAGATTAGACAGAGGAACAGAGTTCACAAACCAAGTCATTGAAGAATATTGCTCAGTTTATGGGATTCTACATGAGTATTCTGCAGCTAGAACCCCACAGCAGAATGGTGTTACAGAAAGAAAGAATAGAACACTCAAGGAAGCAGCCAGAACAATGTTAATGGAACCAAAATTACCAAAAAGGTTTTGGGCAGAAGCAAAAAGCACAGCATGCTACACTCAGAATAGATGCTTGATAGTGAAGGTTCACAAGAAGACCCCATATGAGTTATGGAAAGGAAGAACCACTATTATCTCTTATCTACACACATTTGGTTGCAAATTCCATATACTGAATAATGGGAAAGAACACCTCAACACTTTTGATTCTAAGTCAGATGAAGGTATCTTTCTAGGTTATTCTAATGTTAGCAAAGCTTTCAGAGTGTATAACAAGAGATCAATAATTGTAGAAGAATTAAATCATGTTGTTTTTTATGAACAACACAACCCCCATGAAGACTTAGCTGAAGACTCTAAAGAGGACAACTCTACAGTCACAAGTCAACAGCCATATGTTGAAATCAAAACTCGTGCAGATTTAACCAACAAAGGCTGTGACACTATGATAAATGATTGACCATCTATAGAAAATGTTGAAGATCTAATCTATGAGAATGTTCCAACTGAAGTAGAGACACCAACAATAAGACTTGATGAGTCTGTAGTAGGTGAATCTACAGTTGTAGAGAACAATGATCAAAGACTAGAACCTGAACCAGATTTGAAATGGTTAAGAGATCACCCTCCTGAGCATGTAATTGGAAACATATTTGATCCTGTAAAGACCAGAAGCTAAATCCATGAGGCAATGTTTGCAACATTCCTCTCATCTTCAGAACCTACAAATATTTATGAAGCACTACAAAATGTAAATTGGATCATTGCAGTGCAAGACGAATTGAATGGTTTTGAGAGAAATCCGAGTACGGGAACTTGTACCCAGACCTAATAATCACAAAGTGATTGGTACTAGGTGGGTATTAAAGAATAAACTTGATGAAGATGGGATTGTAACCAGAAATAAAGTAAGGCTAGTTACTTAAGGCTATTGTCAATCTGAAGGCATAGATTTTGATGAATCTTTTGCGCCAGTTGCAAGATTAGAAGCTATAAGAATATTTGTAGCTTATGCTGCACATATGAACTTTACAGTCTATAAAATGGATGTAAAGAGTGCATTTCTAAATGATTTACTATCAGGAAGTGTATGTTGAACAACCACCAGGATTTGAGAAATCTACAGCTGAAGATATGGTTTATACGCATAGAAAAGCCCTTTGTAGACTCAAACAAGCACCAAGAGCATGGTATGACACCCTATGTGCTCACTTGATCAAAAATGGATTCAAAAAGGGTATAGTTGACTAGACTTTATTCAAATGACAACATGGAGATGACATACTGCTTGTTCAAATCTATGTTAATGATATAATCTTTGGTTCAACCAATGAAGATTTATGTAGAAAGTTCTCTTAGCTCATGATAGAGAAATTTGAAATGAGCATGATGGGAAATCTGAATTTCTTCTTGGGATTACAAGTTAATCAAATAAAGGATGGAATTTTCATCAATCAAGCTAAGTACACTCAAGAGCTGATCAAAAGATTTGGAATTGATAGCTCTAGGTCTACAATATACCTATGACACCTTCTGTGAGTTTAGACAAAGATGAGAATGGCAAAAGTGTTGACGTAACCAAATATAGGGGGCTAATTGGATCATTGCTATACCTTACAACAAGCAAACCTGATATTAAGTTTGCAGTAGGTGTATGTGCTAGATTCCAAGTCAATCCTATGGAATCTCACTTAAATACTGCTAAGAAGATCATCAAGTATGTAAAATCCACACAAAATCTAGGATTATGGTATCCTAAAGAAGGAGGAATTGAACTCATTGGATACACTAACACAGATTTTGAAGACTGCAAGATTGATAGAAAGAGTACTAGTGGCATATGTCAATTGTTAGGTGAAAGGTTGGTAGCATGGCATAGTAAGAAGCAAAATTCTATTACTCTCTACAACTGAAGCAGAGTACATTGCTGCTGGAAGCTGTTGTGCACAAATCTTATGGATGCAATATCAATTACAAGACTATGGGATTGATGCAAGAGAAACCACTATATTCTGTGACAATACAAGTGCTATTGCTATTACACATAACCCTGTGTTACACTCTAGATCAAAACACATAGATGTAAGGCATCATTTCATAAGAGATCATGTTGAAAGAAAGGATGTGAAATTGACAAAGATTCATACTGACTTGAATCTTGCTTATATTTTTACTAAACCTTTGTGTGAATCAAGATTTTCAATCTTGAGAGGTAATTTGGGATTGCTAGAATTGTAAAAAGACTCTGTGAAATCACTAAATTGCAAAGATAAACTTAGAAAATTGAAAATTCATTGAAAAGGAAATATGCAGCTGCAAAGTCATTCAACTGCAGAGTAGTTAACTCTACAGCTGTAGACTTGGCATTGAACTGCAGATTCCTTACAAATGTAGACTTTCATATTCTAAGCATATCAACTGCAAAGTTAGAAAACTTATAGTACTTTGTATATTTCTGGGACATTAAATTAGACACTATGAATTCAGAAACGCCAGTACTTTAGTTACAGGCATTTTGGATTATTCAACAATTTAATTAATGGAATGTTTGAATATGTGTGTCATTTTAAATTGATTTTAATGCTCATATGAGTTCTATTTTGGACAAACTTAATTCCATAAGTTTTGGTTCAAAATTTAAACACTCATACATTTTAAAAGACAGTTTTATCCTCCCCTGTCTTGAGCACGTGTAAGGAAAGGTATTTAAAGGATTCTTGATTCTTTTGACCTTACTGTACATTTTTGAAACCCCCTAAACACTCTCCATCCCTCACTCTTCAAACCACAAGCTATGGCAATGAAAGTTAACTTTTGTGCCTTGTTCGACTTTGAAGAACTACAAAGAAAGCACCCCACAGAAGCAATGGAAGAAGTTTTCAGACATAAAAAAAAATTATCAATCAGGGAATACATTATTGTCTCACTCATACTCCTAGTGCATATGATGACAAGATTGTTTTGGAATTCTACAAGAATGCTAAAGCAGACGTTAAAAGAAAAAGATTGTCAGTTAAGCTACAAGGAAGGACGGTTAACATCAGTTCTAAAGATATTTGCAAGGTACTACATTTGAGAATTGGAGGAGATTCTTATGACAACCTCAGTTTTATGGATGAAGATCAGACTTATTGGAAGAAGTTCACAGCATAAAAGTCATTTCCAGAGAATTGGAAGAGGACGTTAAAGAAGAATGATCTTGCAATTGAGTACGTTTATTTATATGAAGTTATAGATAAATGTTTACTTTGTAGAACTGGTGCACATGATACAGGAGCTAGACTTATGTGGGATCTCATGATCGCCATAGATAAGGAGGTTCTTGTT
>JAPKLY010003068.1:0-20679 GCA_026898435.1 Prunella vulgaris | reverse complement strand
AAGTGAGCAAGTGTGAAGTGTACATGGAAGTAATCCTACTATGGTTCTGTTAGGATATCTGTGTTAGATGTTTTGATGATATAATAAACCAATCAGTTTGTAATAGGACCAGCTGAACCTGTTAGTCAGCTGATGAGTAGTTAGGATTAGATAGGTTCGAGTGAGGGGGAATCTACATTGCTGCCTAGAAGATCTGAAGCTATCATAGAGAAGAAGACCAGCTGAGACCTTGAGGACTTAGCCATTTTTTGAGGACAGAAGATTTAAGCAGCTGACACTGAAGTAATGAGAGCAGATCATCAGAGGAGTTAACATCAGCTGATATCAGAAGAGATAGATCAGCTGATATCAGAAGAGACAGATCAGCTGAAATCAGAAGATCAGCTGATCAGCTGAGACCACGTCGCAGACAAGACAAAGACCTTGGAGAAAAGACATATTTAGACGAAGTCAAGAAGACCAGCTGAGGTGCACACCAGCTGACTTACATGTCAGCTGAGGTCCAAGTATCAGCAGACTGGTACACCAGCTGAGGTCTTGTGCTCGGCCCAGATTCTTCGGAATCATTTTAAGGGTTGACTTGCGACATAGAAGGAAGATTCCCAGAATATCTTTTGGTGGTCACCTGGACAGATCCCTGAAAATCTGTTTTTAGAAAATTTTGTCCTCCTACAAGAAGAGTGGATCTAAGATGAGGAAGTTGCCAGAATTCTCCATAGAAGACTATGATTACTGGAAATTCAGAATGGAGAATCACCTTGGAGCCATTCATGATCGGATGCTAGATGTTCTGGAGGAAGGGCCAATCAAGTTTTTCTGGGGAGTAAGTGATGGAAATACTCCAGAGGCTGATATCAGCGAAAGAAGGAAGACAGAGAAGAAGAAGAGTGAACTAAATGATGCTGAAAGGAAACTCTTCAACTTAGATCAAGTGGCCAGAACTGAAATCATCGAGACTCTCTCCAAAGAATATATAGAGAAAATCAAGACGTGCAAAACCGCTAAGGGATGTGGGAGAAACTCTCCTTGATGTGTGAAGGGAAAGATCAAATCAAAGAGAACAAGCTTCAAGCAGTTGTACATACCTTTGACACATTTAAAATGAAAGCTGATGAAACCATTGATCAGCTAGATATGAGGCTGACAAACATACTGAATAAGTCGAGCTCCTTAGGAAAGGATTACTCGGAGAAAGAGATTAATAACAAAATTTTGAGATCTCTTACTTCAAGTTGGAGAGTGAAGGTGTCCGTAATTAAAGAGACAAAGAATTTATCTGAGATGAGTCATCATACACTGCTATCTCATCTGAAAGCACATGAGTTCGATATCCAAGAAGAAGACCAAGAAGATGAGACTCCAACTTCATCAGCAACAAAGAATGTTGCTTTCTCTGCTGCAACTGATAGTCAAGAGAAGTTCTCTACTCCAGAGGACATGAGCTTAAAGGAGCAACTTGCTTTGCTGACCAAGAAGTTTGGCAAGATATCAAACAAGTTCCAGAAATATAGATCCCATTGGAAGAAGAATAAGAGTTATTCTTCCAGAAGATACCAGAAGTCATCTGATGCCAGAAGACCAACAGATGAACAGGAGACCAGATACAAGTCTCCAGAGAGAAGGAGGGAACCAAGTCCCAGAAGAGGTGGAGATGGTGTTTGCTTCACTTGCAACAAGCCAGGACATCTCAGTTATGATTTTCCTCAGCTTACCCCAAGGGAGAGAGAAGAGGATCAAGAAAGATCGCAGGTTTGCTGATAAGAGAGCTCTGCTGGCAGAGGAGGAGAAGCAGGATATCAGCTCATCCTCATCCTCATCTGGTTTTGAATCAGAGGATGATATCTGCCTCATGGCTAAGGCAGAAGAGGTAAATTCTCCTACCCCCTCTGTTATCTCATCTTGCTCCTCTACCTATTCTATGGAGTCAGATATACACAAGTTGTTATCTGATCTCCAATCCTCCTTAAAAGTTTGTTCTAAGCTGAAAGAGGAGAACACTAGTCTGAAAGCAGAAATTCTAAACTTGAGACAAGATCTGGAAAATGCTAGACTACCAGTGACACCCTATGACTCACAAGCTAACAAGTCTGCTGACTTAATAGCAAAATGTGAGGAACAGGAGAAGCTGATAGAAAAGCTACTTTCTGAGAATACTATTTTGAGTGAAGAACATAATCGGCTGACAGCTAAGTTCGATGAACTCTTCAAGTAAAATGAACTGACAATAAAAAATTCACAGCAGCTTCAGCTGAAAGTGGACCAGCTGACTAAGGCAAAGAATACCGTGTCTGAAATAGTTGAGTCCTCACAAACAGTGAATGACAAAAGAGGTCTTGGTTATCCCAAACCCAAACCACAAAAGAAGAAGAAAGGTGACAGTGGATTAATTAGGGATCCTTGAAAGGATAAAGGGCCAGCTGAGACTGCATCTGGATCAGAAGGGCAAAAGAAAAGAGGGACAGAAAAGGTCCCAGCCGGACAGAAGAGCTCCAAAGCTTAGAAGTCTGCTGGTGATCACAAGGTTTCAGCAGAGCAGAAGAGTACTAAAACTCAGAAGCCTGCTGACAACCAACATAAGTCTAAAGTTGAGAAGCCCCGAGACCAGAAAAGGAATCCAAGTCATAGCTCAGCTAAGACAAGGAGACCTCAACAGAATCAGCTGAGGAATGATAAGTCTGGGTCATCTCAGCAGAGCAAACCCAAGCAAAATAGACCTCAGCCCTGGGTTACTTTTAATGTAACCAAAGTAGGCAAGCCTTCACCGGCTAAGGTATATGAGTCATTCGGAGGCTCAAGCCGAATGTATCCTTTTGAGCAGCCCACCTACAAACCTGCTGTTATCACTCATCGCCCCAGAAAAGATCCTCTGAGGGAGATGATTTTTATGGACAAATATGGTAGAAGGTTGAGATCCCCTAAACCTCATAAGGATGATCTATACCTGTGGATCCAGAAAGTCGATACTAACCAATCAGGACCCAAAGATAGGGTACCTAAAGCCTGAATTTTAATTTCAGGTAAACTCTAGCCCTATAGAAAGAGGAGAAGCCAAGGGCCATGTCTGGTACATTGATAGCGGTTGCTCGAAGCACATGACTTTTGAGAAGCATCTCCTCCAGGACTTTGTAATGCTTGATGGGCCTAGAGTTGTGTTCGGTGACAACAATTTTGTAGAAGGAACAAGAGTTGAAGAAGTCTACTTTGTAGAAGGGTTTATGCACAATCTTCTGTCTGTATCGCAATTTTGTGACAAGGGATATTCAGTAAGATTCTCTAAGAACTCTTGCCTTGTTATTAATGATTTAAATGAGCAGGTGCTACTAACTGGCCTCAAAAGAGGTAATATGTATCTTGCAGATTTTGCAAGTTGTCCAGCTGATTTATGTTTTGTTGCTAAAAGCTCATCAGAGATCAGCTGGCTCTGGCACAAGAGACTAGGTCATCTGAACTTCAAGACTCTTAACAAGGTGCATCTTCTTTTCTGGTGCCCATTGTGAAAGAACTCTAAAGTTAAGCGTGCTTGGTTGGAGCAATTTCATGATGGGTGACCCCCTGGGAAGTTCTCAGGGTGCGTGCGAGTGAGGACATAAGCACGCTAGAAAAGACCCGTGTTGGTTTGCGAGGATAGTACATCAGTTCTACTCAAAGCAGCCGATCCTACAACTCGGATATCTGTGTTAGATGTTTTGATGATATAATAAACCAATCAGTTTGTAATAGGACCAGCTGAACCTGTTAATCAGCTGATGAGTAGTTAGGATTAGATAGGTTCGAGTGAAGGGGAATCTACCTTGCTGCCTAGAAGATCCGTAGCTATCATAGAGAAGAAGACCAGCTGAGACCTTGAGGACTTGTCCGTTTTTAGAGGACATAAGATTTAAGCAGCTGACACTAAAGTATCGAGAGCAGATCGTCAGAGGAGTTGATATCAGAAGAGATAGATCAGCTAATATCAAAAGAGACAGATCAGCTAAAATCAGAAGCAGCTGATCAGCTGAGAGCACATCGCAGACAAGACAAAGACCTTAGAGAAAAGACATATTCAGACAAAGTCAAGAAGACCAGCTGAGGTGCACATCAGCAGACTTACACGTCAGCTGAGGTCAAGTATCAGCAGACTGGTACACCCTTTGAGGAGACAGATCAGCTGAGGTCTTGTGCTCGGCCCAGATTCTTCGGAATCATTTTAAGGGTTGACTTGCGACATAGAAGGAAGATTCCCAGAATAGAATATCAATCAATCAAGGGGACAAACTTGATTGATTGTAGATCGCGAAGATTGACGGGAATCAAGATGGAGATTCAATCAATCACAACGATTGATTGAATACGAGATTATAGGATCTCAGATTTCTAGTCCATCCCAACGGCTAGGTATTTGACCCTATAAATTAGAGTAACAGTGATAATTTTAGTTTTGGATTTTACACGCATATTAAGCTAGCCGAAACTATGTCAGAATTATCACTTGCACTCAAAAACCCCATCCATACTTATTATTTGTAAAAGCTTTGTAGAAGCTGTGAGAAGTCAGTTGCGATTGTAGCAGTGACAATTTGTAAGAGAGTAGTACTCTCAAAGTGTGTAAGTGAGTAAGTGAGTAAGTTAGTGGAGAACAAGAGAGATCTTGCAATTAGGAAGTTTGAAGCCTTCCGAATGTTAGAGGGAGAATCCATCGATCAGATAGAAGCTCGGTTCATTAAGATGATGAACGAGCTAGCAACCCTTGGGAAGGACTTTCCCAAGAGGGAGGTGTCTTCTAAAATCTTGAACCGTCTCCCTGAAAGATGCGACACAGGAGTAATCCTGCTGAAGAACACTCAGGATCTTACAAATATTCCTTACTCTCACCTATTCTCAAAGTTAAAGGCTCTGGAATTCGACCTCGATAAGAGGAAGAAGAAGGGTGTTGTCAGTGAGGAAGTTAGTGAGGAGAAGACTCCTGAAAAGGAAAAGAGCGTAGCTCTTAAAGCTACTCCTGAGCCTGAGGCTGGAACTGGTTCTAAGTCTCTGAAGGACATGAACAAGGATGAGCTAGCCTTAGAATACAGCCTGATGGCTTGGCGTTTCGAGAAACTGAACTCTCGATTCGGAAGGTATAAGAAATTTTATACTGACAGTCGTGATCGCAGGTACTCCAGTCCCAGAAGATCGAGCCCTCGAAGAGAAGAAAGGAGAGGTTCAGATTCCAGGAGAAATCGTGGTGAGCCTGAGCGGCGCAGAGATGAAAAGAGGAGAGAGGATGAGCCCAGAAGATCCAGCTCCAAACCTGAACGATCATCAGGGAGCAGGAGGGAGTCATCTGATAAAAGGTACACTGACAAGAAACTTGCTTCTGATGTAGATCAGTGCTACCACTGCAAAAAGACCGGACATTATCTGTATGATTGTCCGGAGCTCAGTGCTCGTGAGCGAGAGGATCGGAGAGCCAAGAGAGAGCTCAGGGCATCAGACCGGAGAGCAATACTTGCTGAGGATTCCTCAGATTCAGATTGCCCAGGACGCCGGTCCCCTGAACTCTTCTCTGATGAGGAGTATGATGACCTCTGCCTGATGGCAGATGATGAGGTATGTTCTTCTGCCTCTTCTCCTGGTCACGCACCTGAGCTTAGCTCAGACTCAGCAGGAGAACTCGACCTTCAGCTCGCCCTAGAGTAATTGATGGTTGACTTCTCAAGGCTGCAGGAGACTCATACTCACACAGTGGATGTGAATGCAAAACTGAGTGGGGAGAATGATCGCTTAACTGAGTCTCTCAGAGTAAGAGATACTGAGGAAGCCCTCAGATTAGTACATGTTCAGGAAGAGCTACTTCATGCTCGGAACAAGCATGATGAAGCTCCACTGGAGGTAGAAAGACTGAAGGGTGTAATCAGCTCGCTGATTGAGACTCGTGATACTGATCTGTTCCTTGCTCAGGAACAACTGATGATTGAGCGAATTGCTCTAAGAGTAATGTTCGAAACTGAGTGGTAAGCTCGCCTTTGTGCTGAGCAAACCGCTTGGGATCTTGAGCAGATCTCAAAAGAGAAAGCTCGTGAAGAGTTGGTGCTTCAGTTCACCACTGAAATTGAGGCCCTAAAAGAAACAAATGGGCATCTTGAGGTTAAGTTGAAGAAGTTATACACGTCCACCCAAGTGGTTGATGAGTTAACAAGTTTCTCTCAGCTGACTGATGGTGCTAAAGCTGGGTTAGGCTATAATGCCTCAAAAGACCCAAAGGGCAAGAAAAAGAGAGGTGCTATAGGGAGCAACTCTCAGAAGAAGTTTGTCCCTGCCCTAACTGATGACAAGAGCTTAAGTGTTGCTCGTCAGGACAAAGGCAAAGGGAAGGAGAAAATGCCTGCTGAACCTGTCAGGCAAAGGACTGAGAAACCAAGACCAAAACCTAAGGAAAAGGTCAAGGCTTCTCATCCTGCGTCAAGGAAGACAGATCAAGGGAACTCCGAGGATCAGACTAGGAATCCTCAAACTGGAAAGAATTTTGTCCCTAGCACTTCTCAGGCTCAGCCCAGAAATTCTCAGGGTGGAAGGAACTTCAGTCAAAGGAGGCCTCAGGCAAGGCCGAGGACTACTGAGGTCCAGACTCCTCAGATAAGGCACAGAGCCCATCAGGAGCGTCCCAATCCTCAAAGGAGAAGGACAAACCAGGTGGCCTCTGAAAGGCAACGGAGACCTGACTCCGATAACACTCAGGCCAGACCTCAAGTGCCAAGAGGTCAGGCCCGAACTGCTCCTTCTCGGGATCAAACTCAGCCCAATGCACCCAGGCCAAGAAGGAACAGGAGGCCCACCCCCAGGAATAAATATAGGGCTCCTGAACCTCAGGCTGACACACATACATCCTCAACTTCCCAGGTACAAAGGAAGAAGACTGTGTATGTTGATGTTTCAGGGAGACAGGTTTACACTTCTGATGCTATCAGAATTGTTAAACAAATCTGGATCCCGAAGGGTATGGCTGACTCAGTAGGACCAAATACTAGATGGGTACCTGAGGCCTGATTCTTTTCAGGTCGCTGCGGGCTACAAGAAGAAGAAGGAGGATCTGATGAAGGACTGGTACTTGGACTCAGGATGCTCCAGGCACATGACCGGATTTCGTGATCTCCTTCGGGATTATGTAGCTCAGGAAGGCCCGCAGGTAACCTTTGGTGATAACTCTAAGGGTTTCACCAGAGGATTCGGAACCCTTGTTATTGGCTCTGTCCGAGTACTGAATGTATCATATGTTGAAGGACTGAGACATAACTTACTCTCGGTCAGTCAGTTTTGTGACCGAGGATATAGTGTAGAATTTACATCTAACATGTGTCTTGTGAAGGATAAATCTACACTACAGGTTCTGATTACAGGTATCAGGAGGGGCAATGTATATTTTGCTGATTTCAAGAGCAGTCCTCCTGAAACTTGTTTGGTTACTAAGAGCTCCTCTGAGCTCAGTTGGCTTTGGCATAAACGCCTGAGTCACTTAAACTTCAAGATTATTAACAAAATTTCTAGACTCTCACTTGTAGATGGTCTACCCAATGAAGTTTTTAGCAAAGACCACGTGTGCGGAGCATGTCAGGAAGGCAAGCAAACCAAAGCTTCATTCAAAGTGAAAGAAGCCTTCTCAACTGACAGAGTGCTTCTGCTCCTGCACATGGATCTTTTTGGTCCAGTTACTCCTGTCAGCATAAATGGTAGGAAATATACCCTTGTTGTTGTTGATGATTATTCCAGGTATACATGGGTTATTTTCTTGCTGAACAAAAAGGAGACTCATGTCAAGCTTCCAGAGTTGCTCAAACAACTGAGTACTGAACAGGGTAAGAGCATAGTCAGGATCCGATCAGATCGAGGAACAGAGTTTATTAACTCTATTATAACTGACTTTTGTACTAACCATGGTATAACTCATGAGACTTCTTCAGCAAGGACCCCACAGCAGAATGGGGTAGCTGAAAGAAGGAATCAAACCCTGAAGGAAGCTGCCAGGACCATGTTGGCTGAGTCAGGATTGCCCAAGAAGTACTGGGCTGAAGCAATCAACACTACTTGCTACACTCAAAACCGATCTATGCTGAACAAACAACATGCTCAGACACCTTATGAAACTTGGAACAAGAGGAAGCCTCGCATCTCTTATTTCCATATCTTTGGGTGTAAGTGTTTCATCCTGAAAAATGGGAAAGACCAGCTGAAAGCCTTTGATAGCAAATCTGATGAGGGAGTCTTCTTAGGATACTCCTCAGTCACTAAAGCCTTCAGGGTGTATAACTGTCGGACCCTTTGTGTGGAGGAAACAACTCATGTTGTGTTTGATGAGACTGCATCAGTGCATAGGAAACAGGTTCCGAATCCTGACACTGAGGGGGTTATCAAGAGGATAACGAGACTGAGTCTGAAGAATCCTGAATTCAAGATCAAGCTTGTCAGTGCTCCCAAGGGATGGGATGATGATGATGATGATCAGGATGGACCTCAGGCCAACCCTCAGCTAGCCCCAGCCTCAGTGAATGTTGAGTCTCAGACGGAGGGACAGACTCAACCTGAGGTACGTACTGTCGGTGATGATGCTTCTGCACCTGAGACAGTTACTGAGTCCAACACTGTAGGGGGTAACAATTTCTTTGATATTGGTCAACCCTCAGGAAATAACTCAGTATCCCCTGTTCTTGCTCGTTCCGCTTCTTTGCCTGTTATTGTCGAGGCTAATGTTTCAGGATCAGGCGAGGGAACATCAGCAGCTCCCAGTGCACCCGTCAGTAGGAGGCGGTGGCTAGATGATCACTCATTGGCTGATATCATTGGTGATATCAATGAGGGGGTCAGGACTAGGTTGTCCTTTGGTGAGAGCGCTATGTTTTGCTGCTTCCTGAGTGATCAGGAACCTAAGAGCATAGAAGAAGCTCTTGCTGATCCCAACTGGATCCTGGCCATGCAGGATGAGCTCAATCAGTTTGAGCGGAATCAAGTTTGGGAGTTAGTTGAGAGACCTAGGTGTCTACATGTTATTGGCACCAAGTGGGTCTTTAAGAACAGGAGGGATGAGAAGAATGTTGTAGTCAGGAATAAGGCCAAATTAGTGGCAAAAGGTTACTCTCAGGCCGAAGTAATCGACTATGATGAGACCTTTACTCCGGTCGCAAGGTTGGAAGCAATCAGGTTGTTTATGGCATATGCAACATTCAAGAAATTCAAAGTGCATTTGATGGATGTAAAGAGTGCTTTTCTGAATGGTGTACTAAACGAGGAGGTCTATGTGGAACAACCTCCAGGTTTCGAAGTTGGAAATAAGGTATATAACCTGAAGAAAGGTCTTTATGGCCTGAAGCAAGCTCCGAGAGCTTGGTATGATACATTATCCCAATTCTTGATAGACCACGGGTTCGTGAAAAGAACAGTGGACAGGACCCTCTTCTGGATATCCGAAGGGGAGTACATTCTCTTGGTTCAGATTTATGTGGATGACATAATTTTTGGATCTCCTAATATGAAGCTTTGTGAGAAATTCTCCAAGCTGATGACTGGGAAATTTGAGATGTCAATTATGGGAGAAATGAATTTCTTTCTGGGTCTCCAAGTCAGGCAAACTGACTTCGGAATCTTCATAAATCAGTCCAAATATGCGAGGGACTTGATTCAGAAATTTGGAGTTCAGTCCAGCAAAGTCTCACTTATTCCCATGAACACAAATGAGAAGCTGGATCCTGACAAAGAAGGAGTCTCAGTAAATCAGACTGAATATAGGGCACTGATTGGATCCTTATTGTATCTGACTGCTAGTCGTCCTGATATCACTTATGCAGTTGGAGTTTGTGCAAGGTATCAGTCTGATCCAAAGAAGAGTCATCTAGAGAGTGCCAAAAAGATACTGAAATACCTGAAGGGTACAGTCAACTTAGGACTTTGGTATCCCTCTGATGATAACCTAGAGCTGACTGGCTATTCAGATGCTGATTATGGAGGCTGTATACTTGATAGGAAATCAAGTACAGGCACATGTCAGTTTCTAGGAAGTAAACTGATCTCTTGGTTTTCTAAGAAGCAAACCAGTGTTGCAACGTCTACTACTGAGGCTGAGTATATGGCGGCAGGCAGTTGTTGTTCTCAGATCCTTTGGCTAAAAACAGCAACTGAGAGACTACCAAGTTGAGGCCACTGAAGTCCCAATTTATTGTGACAATAATAGTGCCATTGCCATATCCCAAAACCCAGTCTTACACACAAGGTGTAAGCATGTACACATCAGGCATCATTTTATCAGAGATCATGTTGAAAAGAAGGACATCAGGATGGAGAGAGTCCCTACTGAAAAACAGAGAGCTGACATTCTGACTAAGGCTTTGCCTGAAACCAGACTTGTTGAGTTATCAGTAGAGTTAGGACTCCTTGACCCAGGCTTAGGTGATTCAGTCTGAATCTCTAATCAGAATGCACATGGTCAGGGGGAATGATCAACTATGACTCAGATTGAAGAAATCTCAGAGAGAATGTGAATGGTTGTAGGGGGAACATTCAGCTGAAAAGGGTAATCAGTATAGACTGACTAAGTTTCAGGACATTGAACTCAGGGCTTGTCACCCTGATAGACCAACAACTAGTGGTATCTGTCAGAATACAAATCTGACTGACTGTTTATCACAGCAAGACCCCAGAGACTCCATCCCTGACTTGTTGCTGCTTTCTACCTCAAGATGGCGCAGAACAAGGCTTCCCAGGAGTGGGAAACTTGCATTCCATTG
Organism: Prunella vulgaris; assembly: GCA_026898435.1. Lineage (NCBI taxonomy): Eukaryota > Viridiplantae > Streptophyta > Magnoliopsida > Lamiales > Lamiaceae > Prunella > Prunella vulgaris. The sequence goes on along the minus strand of JAPKLY010003068.1, from coordinate 9,949 downwards.
TCTTCTTGTGTGAAGGGGAAGGATGGAGAAGAGGAAATGACCAGGAGGTGGGTCACTCTCAACATCAGGGAGAAGATTAAGGAGGTTTTTAATCTTCCCCGCTCTGGACGAAGCCCGGTTGATTACGGGTTTGGGAACAAGAAGGATTTTCTCCAGTCTCTCTGCGATGGAGATGTCGTCCTGAGGTCGGGTCCCAACAAATCAGTCCTGAGGACTGAGAATTGTCACTTCTTCGACCTGACAAGTCAGGGAGTGATGGGGATTGCCGGAGGATTGGAGCAGATCTCCAGACCGAAGCTTTATACGATGATGGCAATCTCTGACGCCTCAGTGCACAATTTTCACTGGGAGGATTACTTCCTCCAATTGCTGGTAGCTGAGACCAACAAAATCAAGTATTCGTCGGAGGGTCAGGCGATGTTCGAGGCCAAAATGCACTTTGGCACCAAGATCTCACTGATTTTGGAAACCCTGGATCTCGGGGACTTAGATCAGGCCCAGTCGCTTGAGATTCCAGCAAAGATTGATCTCTTCAGGGCTTACTCCGGTGATGCTGGCGCAAATAGGAGACCGAAAACCCTGAAGAAGAAGGCTCAGGCGAGCACGACAGGAGGAGTCAAGGCTCAGACGAGCAAATCTTCAGAGATCTCTATTCAGAAACCAGCGGAGGACAAACCCAAGCCTTCTAGACCCAAGCAACAGAAACTGAAATTTATTTATTCAGGGTCAGCAGAGCGAGAGAAGAAGCTCGTGGAAGAGAGAGTTGCTGAAGAAGCTGTTCAGCATGCAACTCTGGAGAAGGAACCGACTCAAGCCGCTCTTGAAATTGCACCCATTACTTCTATTTCGAACGTTGCATCCCCTGATCCCGATCAACTGATACTCAACATCTCCTCAACCTATCAGAGTTTGGAGAAGGATCAGGAGGAACCTGCTCAGGAAGGAGGAGTTGAGCAGGAGGCTGCTGAACCAGTTCAGGGTGTAGCCCCATGGCCATTCCCTGCGCCTGATGACAACACATTGCCTGATTTCGAGATTGTGGCAAGGGGAACTGCTGTGGATATGGTGGAGAAGAGGTTTCCTGATCTCTCAGACGCTCAGAAGGAGGCAGTTGTGCAACTTCGCACTTATGCCATGATCAGGAATGCCACTTGGCCTGAATTGAGTCAGCTCGGGGAGTCGAGAGGATGGGAGAAAATGGCTGAAACTGAAGCTGCTCTCTTTGATCACTTCAACTTGAATTCTTTACATCACCCGAACAAGATGGTAGACTTCATCAGAACTGTTAGACGCATCTACCCCGAGCCAGAGCCTGAAAGAGTTGAGGAGGAAAAGGAAGATGAGAATGAAGAGATTGTGATTGCTGAAGACATTCAGCAAGGTGGCACTGAAGGAGTCAGTGCACCGACCGATGATGTACCCCTTAGACCCGGGACTGCGGAGGCTTCAGGAGAGGGTCGAACAGGTCTTATCCGAGTTAGAGGAAACTGGATCACCCCAGCAGCTATGTTTACTGAGAATTCCTCACGAGCGCTTACCAATTATCACAGAAGATTAAATCTTGTTGAGCGAAAGGAAAGTAGGGTTGATTCAAATTCTGAAACTCTGAATAAGAAAATGAAAAGGCTGGATAAAGACCTGAATGAAATGGCCACTGATATGCATGCCGCAATAGACCTTCTCGATGAAGTTCGGACTGGACTCACAGTAGACCTCACTGTTATCTCTGAGCAAGCCAAGGGGGCCATTCAAAACTGCAATCAAATGGTCTCTGATGTGCAAACTTAGCAGGAGAATAAGCTTGCCACTTTTCTTGATCAACAATTGTCTGAGAAAGTTCATCAACTGGTTGATGAAAAGCTGGCTAAGCTTTGAGCTGAACTGAAGGAAGAGCTGCTGAATGAGATGTCTGAACAAGAGAAAAGGGAAATTGAATCTACCCTGAACAATCGGATGATGAGCTTTGAAGGACGGCTAAAAGCTGAGCACAATTCAGCCGTCGACAAGCTAAGTGTTGGCCTGAGAGGGATGGCCGGGCAGATTGGGCATATTCAGGTTAAGCAGACTGATATGGACAGTCAGTTCGCATTATTGGCGGAGTAACGAGGTTGTTGGCCGAATCAACGACGATGATGCCAAAAAGGGGGAAGGGAAGAATCAAATAGCTGCTGGAAAAGCTAAGAAGAAAATCTTCCCCCCTGAACTGAAAGCTGCGGAAAGGAAGAGGACTAGATCCGCAGCTGCCATCGAAGCTGCTGAAGGTTCAGATCCAAAGAGGTTGAGGCCCTCTGAAGATCCTGCTTTGGAACCTTTGTATAAGGAGATGGAGGAACAAATGCAACCTGGGTTGACCACTCAGAAGAAAATGGTGATGACTGAAGCTGAAAAGATAGCGAAGATGAAGGAGATTTCGCTCCTCAGTCAGATCCAAAGCTTGAAAGAGTCCAATGAGTATCTGACTTCGCAGGTTCAGAAGAAGAAATCTGTGACTTCTGGATCTTGGATGAAGACTCAGAGGAAAATGGTGGTCAGTCCAGATCAAGGCCCTCCTCCACTTCAGTTTGTGGAAGACTTTATTCCAATAGAGATGTTGGAGGTATGGATTCCAATCCGGAATAGGTGGGCCTACCTATTCTATGTGGTGGGGTTATGGGACGATCTATCTGAAGAAAAATATGTCATACTCCATCACTGGATGGCACAGGAGCACCCTGATCTCTGGGCTGAAATAATCAGACATGCTGACACTGAAGGTGTAGAGATTGCTCCTCCGGAATTCATTAAGTATCCTCCTCCACTCTTCAGGAACTCCAAACAACTGGACCGGAAAGCGATATCAGAAGAAGTCGTCAGAGTAGGACGCGCTGCTGGGGCTATTAGTGATCGGAACAGGATGAAGCAGGTCCTGAACCGAGTTTTGGAGATGTATGAAATTCCTCTAGCTGCTTGGAATAAGGATGAAGAATAGATCAGGAAATAGTTGTTCAGGAATTGTAATAGCTTCAGGATAATTGTAACTCTTATATCAATCAATGAAGTTATTTATTTTTCTTGAGTACAACTTCTTGTTGACTCCTGAATTTACTTTTCTGAATCCTTATCAAGAACTGTACTAACCCATTCCTTGTTTTCATCTTATAGACTAAGTACCTAGTTTGTCAGGTGGTACTGAGTTGTTCTCACTGACTAAGTCAGTTGATTGTATAGATGAATAGGAATTTTCTTAAGGGTTTTGGCATCATCAAAAATGGGGAAATTGTTGGGACAATCTGAGTATTTTGATTAGATCCCAAAACCCCTGATGAATCTGCCTAAGTACAACTGTTCAGGATAAAATAGTTCAGGATAGTTAGGTTAGGAATTCAGTACATGAGGAACTTGCTGAAGATTGAAGAATATTGGAGTCGACCCAATTTACTGAAGTCTGAAGTATAATCCATCCTGAAGGAGTCAGTCAGTCTTGCTGAAGATTGCCTGGGTCTGAAGCTGAAGATCGAAGCCTGATGATCCGTCCTGAAGTCAATCCTCAAGTACCATTGGCTGATGTTTCTACTGAGTACACTAAGCATACTCAGGACAGAACTTAGTCAGTGAAGAGTAAATGTAATCTATCAGGCTGTGCTGAATGCACTTAAGACCTAACTTAGGACTTGATTCCGTTTATCTGAACCATGTAAGTCCAAAGCAAAAAAGGTTACACATACTGGGCTGAATAATCTATCAGGCTGTGCTGAATACACATAATACCTGACTCGGGCATTAGTTCGGATCACCTGAACCTTGTAAGTCCAAAGCAAAAAGGGTTATTTATGCTGTGGGACAAGAGACAAAGAGAATGACAGTAAGACTCCAATGAGACAAACATTCAGACTGAGTTATTAACAAGAGACTCAGAGTATTGAATGTACGAGGAAGGCAAATGTCTGAAAGTCAACTAGCCGTTAGAGCGGAAAGCCAATGACCTTTTGACACGTATGTACGGAGTCTGCGCAGCATTTAATGCATCTCAGAAGTTGCAGGCGGTGGGACAAACTTGCCAGAATAAGCATGGCGGTTAGGTCAAACAGTATTTCTAGCCTGCAACTACCCTAAAAAGGAAAGATTTGATTTGATCTCCTCCAATGGATCTATTTTGAATCTTGCCTATAAATATGGAGAGCCTTGCACCCATTCAAGGCTAACGTAAAATTTCCAAGAGAAAACTCTCAAGAATCCAAGCTCTCAAAGCATACTATAAGCAACACTCTGCAATTAAGTTTCCCTAGTGTTGTAGTAGGATTCACTCTGTATTTGCTTAGATCGATAACTCTAATATTTAGTATTGTTTTGTATTGCTAGAGCTATCTCAGTTGGAAACCAGAATACCAAACCACTCAGGGTGTGAGATTGGTTGGTTAGAAGGACTGGGACTTGTAAAATGCCTAGGGGTCAGTTCCTAAGAGAGGAAGTTGGCTACTCGTGTCCCTTGGCACCTAAAACCAAGCACCTATCCTCAGGGTTTGAGGATAGCTTCCTGTTAAATCAGGCCGTGGACGTAGGAGTTGGTTATCTCCGAACCACGTTAAAAAGTCCCCTGTGTGCTGATTTACATACTTGTTCAGGATCATAACTGTCATCATAATAAACTGAACATTCTGCATTGTTTTATTCTCAGGACTGAATCAATCATCCTGAATCTTAATACAGTGCATTCAGCCCTAACCACCAGTTTACTAAGCATTTTAGATAAAATGTTTTCAGAAACTAAAACGAGTAGAAACTAAGGGCTCACTTTCCGCACGTACTCTAGCTAACTGAGATAGTAGTCCAACTGACTTGCTTCCTAGCAGTCAGTAGGTTTGTTATCTCTACTGAGCATCCGAGCACTTTACTCACACTCAGCTTATCTGACTCGTTACTGAACTGTCCCTACTGCCCCTGTGGACCTTCAGCATACTGAGTAATTCAGGAATACCTGACTGAGAGTGTTAGATTATTTTTCTGAGTCTTTCAGAAAAATCTGATATCAGTGTATTCCCCCCATAAACTGATTGTACTCGTTTCGGGACCAACAAATACCTAGCATGCTTTGGTCTAATAACAAGAAGATTTAGGAAAATAGCCCAATTCTCATATGAAGCTGATCCCTTAATGGCCCTCATGATCAATTCAACATGCCAAGCACTCATACAAACCATCAATATAGAGAATTGATCATACAACATCTCATAGCATTCATAATATCAATGTTCAATGGAAATGTATCCTCACGCATGTGTACGTGTTTACTATTGAGGCGGCAAGTTTGACCAAGTTTAATATTTATCGAACCCAAAGGAGACAGGGTCTTATAAGGAAAACATGTTGTTTCAATTGGAGAACTAACAAATCAATAAAGGGGAAAGGTATCTGTTGTCTACTAATGCGTCAAAAGAGTAAACTACTGTTTGCCAAAATCGTGATGATTTCCACGCAAGTGAACGTGGTCGTTGTTGTCGCGGCAAGTTAACCAAGTTAAATATCGAACACAGGGAAACGATGCGATATCAAGCAAGCACTGAATGTCTACAAAAGGCTAATAGCTAGGAAAGCAAGAAAACCATCAAGGATTCTATCTACTATGGCAAAGCAAAGTAAATCCTAACTATCACCTTAAAGAAGTGAGCAAGTGTGAAGTGTACATGGAAGTAATCCTACAATGGTTCCTCTAGAATCTTATCCATCCTAGCATGCAAAAGGTCTTTTGGTGTCCTAGTCAAACCAACTAGTGTCTAGATCTCTCTACAACACAAGGTAAGCTCTATTGGATGTCTAGATCTCTCTACAACTCCCAATACTCCAATTAAGAGGTCTTAGGCTAATATGCAATTCTCATTGGTCATACTAGCAATATATCAAACACTTGGTATGCATAAGGTTCTTAAAGATCAATTCTCATTTCATAGCTAACCATATAAGCCATACATTCCAATTATACATACCAAACATTCATAAAAGTCATTAATAAGAGAACTAATTCAACAAGATCACTAATTCATGCATAGGATTAACAAGAACTAAATTCACCATAGTATTCATACAACCATGCAACAAGGATATTAGCTCATGGCTAATTGGAAATGAAAATCGACAATGAACAATGTAAACATCATGAATATTAACTAATACAAGAGAATTAAAGAAAATCTTACCATAAGTGGATGAATTGAAATACAAGCTACAAACCTCCAATTTTCTAAATATTGATCCAAAACTCAAAATACAAAATTGAACCGCAGGAATAAATCTCTAATCACTACGAGTATGTAGGAACAAACGGATCTAAAATCCGACGGACGGATCAAAAGTTATGGAAGAAAGAAGATTGATTCCTACTAAGAACCTACTAAGTAACTACCTATTTCTCTCTCTAAACTAATCTAAGAACTTGGAATAACGATGATCTCCCCTTGGAAATCTGATCCTTGAAGTATTTATAGTGCCCACATTGTGTAGTCCAATATGCCCTTCATTAAACGTGCGAAAAGATGAAATAGCCCGTAAAAAATGTGCAGTCCGGGGCATCACACGAGTGGACAACAGTGGCCACACGAGTCCAGCTCGTGTGAGCCTTTATCACACGAACCAGAGCCTCCTCGCACGAGTGTGTGCTTGTGGTCGCACAAGTCTGGCTTGTGGTCGCTCGAGTCCAGCTTCGGCTTGTGCGATCGATCCTTGACTTCTTGTTTTCTTCATATCTTGAGTTCTAGAGCTCCGATTGACTCGATTCTTCTTGCGTTGCGACCCTCTCTTCGAAATCTTCGACATGGTATATTATTTGACTCCATTGGATCAACTCACATTTTCTGAACTTTTACGAACTTGCTCATCTCTTGCCGATTTTTGCTCGTTTTCACTACAAAACACATTTTCTTACCACAAAATGGTTAATAACACAATTTATACCAAATTAAGGTCAAATATGAATATAAGCACATCAAAACCATATAGAAATGGATGCAAATTAAAACATGCATTTATGACCCTAATCACACCCCCAAACTAGATTGTTGCTCGTCCTCGAGCAGCGAAGCGATAAGATAGAGGAATAATTGTGTTTATGAAGCATCATGCACAAGATAAAATGCCCTAGAATCATAGCTCAATATCAAAATAGTCTAAAATACAATTTCATCAAATCAACAATCAAAATGGAATCAATCAACAAATTGTTAAATCAACAAGTCATGATCCTCACATAGAAGTGTATAACTCATCTCTCAAGTGTTTGAGGTTTTCTCAATCTTCACACAATGATACAAATACTACCATAAGCTTGGATCAAGTCTCAAATTCTCCACCACTTGAAATGACAAATCATTCTCACATCAATGAGGACTTTCATAAGGTTGTAATGTTGGCTCTTTGGTAGGGAAGGATAGATATGGATTAGAGTGACTAAGTATGATTAGTAAAGCATAGAAGGAATCAAGTAATAGTCATTCACATCTTCATGCAATTGTGCACATTCTTCATGCTCTTCAAAATCACACTTTCAAGATCATTCTTTCCTTCTTTGCAACTTACAACAAAGGTCAACTTGACCATATTCTCAACAAAAGTCAACTTTTTCTCATGCTTTGGTAGCACTTGCCTTTTTTATCAAAAAATTTCAATCCATGCATAAAATTCTTCATATCTTCCAGTTTAGGCCACCATGTTCTTCATCATATCAACATTCTTCCTTCCTTCTTTTCACTCTACTAATCATGGGGACAAGAGATTTCCAAAAAGGAAGGAAAATGGCATAACGTGAGGTTAGCCAAAGGAAAGGTCTAAAGGCACAAAATGGTTAGCAATGGATAATAATATCAAGGTAGGCTCATAGGGCAAAGTAGCTCAATATAGATCAAAGATGGCCTCAAATCATATCATGTGAAATCAATGTCTAATGTAGCCTCAAACAAGACCAAATCCAAGTTTTAGAGTATAATGCACATGTGTGGATCTCACATCAAAGAAATATCATCCGTTCAAGATTGAAACGGGCATAAATGGCTCAAAACCACACGGGTATAGAGTGATCATGACTCATCTCATATAAAAAAATGCTTATATCATCAAAATCTCAAGTATCATCAAATCCATAGCACAAAATACAAGATAAGAACTAAGCCATAACTCCACCACATCCAACATGAACTTTCAACTCATCCACACAACCATAAACATATCTCATGCCACTCTACTCAAAACAAACAACAATATGGCCAAAAATAACAAGCAAAACAAGGCATCATATAAGCATAAGGTCCAAAACATCATAGAAGCACTAAACATCAATCATGATAATACATTGCGAAGAGAATGGCAAAAAGATCACACCCCCCAAACTTTTTTGGACCATAGGTCTAAAAAGTTTGGCCAAGAAGTGGAGGCAATATCAAGCAATACACAAGAATTAAGCACAATCAATAAAAGCATCATAAATCCTAAGATCAAATTCATCAATAATCCATCACAAAAACAAATACCAAGAATCAACAATTAAGCTCAAAATAGCAATCTACAAAAGAAGAAACTAACATGAGGAAAAGGAAGCAAGTATCAAGCATAAGTAAGAAGGGAGTATAGAAAACATACCTATGGAAGGAGGTGAAGAGTAGAAATGTAGAGCTTGAGTTACAAGAATTTCCTCTCCTCTTCTCATGTGTTTTGGATGAGTGTGTGTGCAAGAATGTGGTGTAAAATATATGTGTTTGTGTGTGGAAAATGGTGTACAATGGTGTAGGAAGAAAGTGTAGCCGAAATAAGAAAAATAACGAAATCACCTTACCTCTTGGTCGGCACTCGATCACCAGTTGAACAGCGCTCGGACGGCCTTAGTCCGGCTCTCGGACGCTGATGATGCCTACTGACCGAGCGGCGGGAATTAAAATCCCAAGTCGTAGTAAAAAGCTCAGACGCCAGTAGGCCGGTGCTCGGTTGCCAGTGGACCGACGCTTGGTCGGAGTAATTTTTTTATCAATTTCGAAATTAATTTTTCTACACCACTTCCAACAATTTTTAAACACCACAAACATCATCAATCAATATCAAATAACCCATATGAAGAATGATCACACCCCCCCCAAACTTTTTCGGATTGTAAATCCTAAAAGTTTGGAAATGAATGATGAATATGGCAATACCTACGCAATTAAGCACACATCCAAGTATAATCATGCACAACACTATCCAACACCTATCCTACCATCTCAATATAAACTCCCCCAAACTACCTATTAAGCACAAGTAACAATCAAGAGTGAAATAGCACAACTTATTTCCAAATCCAAAATCATGAAAACAAAACAAAAATCTAACTAACCAGGGATATTAAAAGGATATAAGGGTGGGTTGCCTCCCACCTAACGCTTGGATTTAACATCCCCTAGCCGGACGACACCAATGTTAGCTAAATGGCCAAGGATATATGTCATTCTTGCCATTATATATCAATCTCATAGCTGTATGACTAAGGAAACAAGTAGGATTTCTACCCCAAATACATGCCTTCTTTATCATTTTATACTTATATGCACATGAAAATTCTTCTTTTCTTCTCAACCTAATCCACCCCCATTTCTCACTATTAAACATATTAAAAAGGATTCTTAATTCAATCTTATAGTCAATCAATTCAAAAGGCAAGACAAATTCATAATAAACAACATTATCAAATATAGCACAAGTAGAAGAGCTTAAAGATAGAAGAATGCTCGTTTCAATTGTAGGCTCCTCTTCCACTTCAATTTGTTGTTGTTCTTCCATTAAGCTCATGTCCATGAGTGGACATTCATCTTTCTCTTTTTGATCATTCTCTTTTCCTCCTCTTGAAACTTCTCCTTCCTTATCCTTCACTTCATCATCTAATCTACCCCCATCTTCCTCTTCCAACTTTGATTCACAAATCTCTTGGGCTTGTTTGGCCAATTGCTCAACTTGGAGC
>JAPKLY010003067.1:0-20689 GCA_026898435.1 Prunella vulgaris | reverse complement strand
CTAATAGTGTTGAACACAACTTGAATCTTCAATAATTCTTGAATTCCAACAAAGTTTACCTAAGAAAGCATTAAACCCTTGCTACTATGTGTTTGAGTGTGTGTGAGGATGAGAGTAATAAAATTTCTAAGAGCTGCTGTCGAATCCTCTCTGATGCGTGAGTGTTCTCCCCTTTTATACTCTCCTCCTGCCTTCTATTCTTCATGGGTTTTTAACAAGTCTAATGGGCTATCAGAATAGTAACAAATAAATCAAGTAGTCAATGGGCCCTGAAGCCCAAAACATTTTCCTGAATTTTTCAAAAGCACGGTTTATGTAGAAGGTTGGCACTGGCAGTGCGGATTATCGCAAATCGTGCGAATTACTTCGACATGCCCAGCAGTGTTTCTTCACAAGTTCGGCACTGGCAGTGCGAATTATCGCAAACCGTGCGAATTACTTCGACATGCCCAGCACCGTTTCTTCACAAGATCGGCACTGGCAGTGCGAAGTTAAGCACTGGATGATCAAAAACTAAAATCGTTTTACCTTTTCTTCAGCAACTTTTCAAGTGCGATTCTTTCCTTTTCTCAAACAGCTCTGTTTCCGGTGAGCATTCAATTTCCGGTGGCTTGGCTTCTTTCACACAGCTGGGTTTGCTACGACTTTCAGAGGTGGACATGGAATTCGAATTCCGGCAAGAGGCGACGGCGGAGCTGTCGAACGGTGTCGATGGAGTTGGCTGGGATTTTTCCGGCGTCGTCTTCTTTAGCAAGAACAGGGGGTGGAGCTTCTACAGCGGCTTCTTCCATTGATGCAGCATCTCCGGCAAAATGAAGCTAAGGCATGAGGCTGTAATTCCACCATTTCCGGCGTCGAACCAAGAATAGGGGCAGTGGGCTTGCGAGCAATTTCCGGCGATGTTGAAGGTGGGTTGTGGTGAGATAGTTTCAAAGACAGCGGACTATGGTGGAATGGCTAGAAAATAGCCACGTCTAGATCTCTCCTGCAAACTTGGTCAAACTACACTTGGATGTGGGCTCCCATTTCTCTTATAAACCTGTACAGCACCACAAAACAAAATGGCCTCTAAATATTAATAAAATGATCACACAAATCAATTACCTTAGACCCGTAAATTGCAATTAAAATAGAGCCTAATATAATTCTCTTCCAACTTTACTTCATTAATTTATTTCACACAATATTTTGCATTTCAACTCATTTTCTCACTTGACTTAATAAAAGAGTAGGTAATTATTTGCTTCAAAATTTTCAATTCCTTACAAAAATAGCAAAATAATACCTTTCTTAAAAATTAAGCACAAATAGTCAATTTAGTGTAATTTAATGCAAGAAACCAATCAAAATGAGTCAATTAAACACAAAAATTTCAAGCAAAAATCACACTAATCAATTTTTCAAAGTTATTGTCCTACTTTTCCAAAAGTTATTGTCCTACTTTTCCTACTTTTCCAAAATTATTGTCTTACTTTTCCTACTTTTCCAAAGTTATTGTCCTACTTTTCCAAGCCTGAAAACATATTGTCCTACTTTTCTAAGTTTGAAAACATATTGTCCTACTTTTCCAAGCCCGAAAATATATTGTCCTACTTTTCCAACTACCCTATAATTACGGTCCCAAAAAAACATTTTTCCCAAATAGAAAATGTTTTGTAAAAGGTAGGTTACAAAATAAAATTTTAGTAGTTTTGTAAATATGGAGTCCCTATATATATAAACAACTTAAATTAACTAACTAACACACTAATAAAGTAAATTACATTAAGTATCATGATAGCTGTGGTGTTGATGCGCAGGGGCGCTGGTGGAGCGACAGATGAATTCCGACGTCTGGTTTGTGGCACCCTGAGTGGCGGTTTGGGTACTGGTGTTGTGTGGTTAGTAGTGGAATTGCGCAGAGGTTTTGGTTGTTGTGCATCAAAACAGCATGTTGTTATTTTGGCATTTTCTGATCCTGGGCCACGACTCTTTTCCTTATGTGTACTACAACTTTTCAATTCAAATTAAGTTAAATGGCTTGTAAAAATATACTCAATAATTAAAAGATAAAAAATTATTAAATTATTGAAATCGTTTAATTATTTGAATAATAATTTTTTTGCTCAAACAACAATTAATAAAATAGATAGCAAGGCCTTAAATATGCATGCAAAACTCTAGAAACTCATCTCTAAATGAGCACAAATTGATGCAAATATCTTATCTGTTGGAGAATTCAAATTTGAATTTTGGACCTCCTTCTCTCTATAAGTCTCACATGTGTGAGGTGATCATCCTCCTTCACAGAATAGTACGGATAGTACTATTTGTTTTTATCTTCAGAATTCTGGATTATCTTTGAAATAATTTTCATTAGTCTTCCAGATCTTTATGATAAGAACATCCTTGAGTCCTTTTTAGTGAATGCATAATTGCTTCAGTAATTTGAGTTTCAAGTGTCTTGATAATCCATCTTATCCTTAAACTTGTACTTCATTCTTCAAACGGTCTTCTCAGTTGTAGGCTTCCTTGAATTTTACAATTTCAACTCTCGCAAGTTTTGATTCCAGCTGTAGGAACAAAATTACAGCTGCAAGGTCTTGTCTAAATGTAGGTTTAACAACTTAGCAGCTGCAGACTTTCCTTTTATCATTGTAACTTCCTTAGCTTTCTAAACTTACAAATTGTATTTGTAATCATACAATAAAAGGTATGTTTTGCACACATCAAAATCTAAATAAAACAAAGGTACTTAACAATCCTATTAATAAATAGTGAAAAAAATTAAAAATATAATTATTCTATAATATTTTATAATATACAAATAATAATTAGATAATATATATGCAATAAATAATTAAAATGCATATAATAAAATAATAATATAAAAATAAAATAACATAAATTTTATACATATATATTAAAATTTAAAATATATTAAATTATATATATATAATTTTTTATGATTATTTCCCCTCTGTGGATAGATTAATATCTTCTATAATGAGTTGGATGGAAGAGTCATGTAAAATTGTGTGTGGATATAGTGATGGCTCCTTGTAGATTTTATTAATTGGTTGAAAATTGAATTTGAAATTGGTTCCACGGGGTATTTTAACCCCGATTGAGGTATTTTGTTAGATTTGAAATAGTATGAGACTAAATTGAAATATTACATAGTTATGAGACCAAATAAAAAAAGTAGAAAAGTTATGGGATAATTTAAGTTTTAATCCCAATAGTATGAACCAAGATTGAGAATAGAGTTCTCACTTTCTTATTGATCTTAACTTGGAAGTTGAATTTTGCATTTTATCTTCTTTATTTCTTTTAATAAAGAAATAAAAAATTCGAAGTCTCTTGTTATTCTAATAAGTTATAACTTAATTTCCAAGATATTTTATCTTCTTTTAATACTAATTTAGATCATATTGCAGATTTTAACAACTGTAGTGAGCAGTTGCATGTCCAATATGGCCCATTATTACTTATGTTTGGTGAAAATCTCACTCCAGTTACTGTTACAATTACAAGATATTTATAATCTTCATCAATTTTTATTGTGATTAATAAATTGACACCAATTATTTCAAATAATTACTGAAAACATAATATTGTCATAAAATTATACTTTTTATAACTTCATATATCGTCACCAATTATCATTAATTAACAGTGTTCTAAAAAACGGCCTAGTCGGCCGACTAGTCGGCGACTAGTCGCTAGTCGGCCGACGCCGACCCGATAAACCCCAAATCGGTAAGAAAAAACGTTCGGTTCTTTAGTCGGCGACTTACACGTCCAGATATCTTCTCCGGCGTCGATTGGTGAGCTTTTCCGGCGGCGCTGCTGTCTTCTTCGGCGAACAGATGACCGGTGTAGCGCACAGGCGTGGGCGGCGCAAGCGTGGGCGGCGCAGGCGTGGGAGGAGGGCGACTTTGTCTGATGTAGCGCACAGGCGTGGTCGGCGTGGGAGGAGGCGGCGGTTGAGGTGGAGGAGGCTGCCGCTGAAAATCCGTGGTAATGACCGAGGAAGAGAACAAGAGTATAATAGATGGTACAGTGTGGATAAGTGGGTTTCTGAAATTTTAGGTTTAGATATAGCTATGGTCTCATGGGCTTTTGGCCCAACTTTCCCATTTATATATTACTTATTAGTGGGCCATTATAATTTTATTAATTAAAAAAATATTAAAAAAAAAGTTTATTATTATTTTATACATAATATATTATTAATTTATTAAATAATTAATTATATTTACCGTTTAGGAGTTTCCGACTAGTCCCCGACTAGTCCCTCTAGTCGCTAGACCCTAGTGGTCCGACCGACTAGCGACTAGCGACTTTTAGAACACTGTTAATTAATATCATCACATATTATTATTGTGACACATTTATTAATGTCATTAAATATACAAATTAATAGTGATGAATTTCTTATTAATGGTAAAAAAATTAAACTTTATCACACAATTCCTTATATTTTAATGACGAAAATAAAATTGATTGTCTTTGAGTAACAAATTGTGACAATTATTTGTCTGTAAAAAAAAATTGTCACAAAATGAGTTATTTAGTGTGTATTCTTTCACATCCGTAGCTAGCCTAATTTTAGGGTTCAATTGGTTGGAGGAAAATAATCACAAATATTGTTTTATTCTTTTTCATGCTCCTCACATTTTCTGGCAGATTGCACATCACTTAATGTTCATGCTGGTGATTGTGAAAAAATTGTCTTGTACACCAGCGTGCATGGTTCTATGTCATGAATTTTACCCAAAATTGTCTATTCAATTCTCAAAATTGAAATTAAATTGTCTATTCACTTCTCAAAATTGAAATTCTTGATCAATATTGTTTTCATTATGGTTGATGAAAAATTCAGAATATTAATTAGGTAAATCATTTTGTACATCATAGTAAGAATCATAATAAAAGGACAACAAAAAAGAATGAACACAAATAAAAAATTTATTAAAAATTACATGGAGGCAAGAACCCCATTACTTTATTCACTTAACGTCATAATGACGTTATGACGATACAACAGCAAAACACACACAAACTGCATGCATTAAAAAAACACAACATCGTTAAGCCAACACAACATCATAATAACGACATAAAAGACACACAAACTGCATTAAAAATGCAACATCATTACTGGAGATAAGGTGGGAGTCGACTGAAAATCATTTTTATAATTAGCGCCCACTTATCTGATATGGTGATGGACTTTTACGCACGTTTCCACCTGTATATCAAAAAAATTATTAAAAAGAATTCCCAATATCTTTTCTTAAACATAAACAAGTATATATATATATATATATATATATTTTTTTTTTTTAAATAATAGTAAGAGTATTTTTTATTTTGAGTAGGTCTTGAACTTGAGTTGACATGAACTCGTATCACTGTCACGTGTAATCACTATCACTGTTATTCATATATATATACTATCACTGTTATAAAAATATACTTAATTTTTTATCAGTGATAGTATATGTGCATAACAGTGATACATAACAGTGATAATGTATACACATGACAGTAATACTTGAGAACCCGAGTTCACAATTCTGTTTTCTTATGTGAAGTAAAATTTCCACTTAATTTTGTTGTTAATATAAAGTACGTATAATTACTTACTTTAGTGGAAGCCTTCCATCAAAGAGCATGGTGAAAGTGATAAAGGAGTTATTATAGGATTTGTTATTGAGTTGAGTGTGTGTTGCTGTGAGTGTGTGGGAATTAATTTTGTTACATATATTTATAAGAGAAGGTATAGAGACACGTGTGTGATTTGTAGTAAACTTGCGTGTCTTCAACCCATTCACACAAGTGGAAGGTTCCCCTCAAATTTGTGTTACATAATTAAATGTTTTTCTTATCCATCTACACCATTTATTATACACCTATTTTTTTTATCAATTAGATCAATTAATATTATTTTATTTATTTTTACTTAATTTATTATATATTATCAATAATTATTTTTTATTTTTAAATTAAATAATAAAAGTATTTTTTTACTATTAATTTCTAATTAACGTGAAAAAGGATTACCACAAAAAATTAAAATTAAAATTTGATTAATTTGAAACATGTGATGAAAATAAAACTAAAAATACATATTATAAATAAATAAGATGAAAATTACAAAATTGATTGAGATTTGGAGAACTAAGAATTTGAATAACCGGAACTTGTGTTTGAATAATTTGAGAGTTGGAATACTCTTCAAAATTAAAAAAATATCTATTATTTAGATTTATCATTAAAGATAAAAATTATAAAGAAGTGAGTATATAATTTTATTGAGATAATATACATCATCTAAAAAATATGAACAACTAATCACAAATTGACGAGTGTCGCCACCCCAAGATTGGAAGGCAAATCTATTGGACAGCGGTGGACGCCTTTTCTTTTTTTAATTTTCATTTTCAATGTCTTAAATTCAATCCACCCAAAGAAACAATTGTCACAGAATACTGATATTAAATTCCAAAATTAATGCTGTTTGATCTTTGCTCCTCGAGATTATATTGAGTTATTTAATATATGTATCAGTTATATTATATAAAATGAACGTTATTATTTAGTATAAGTGATAATATATTTTTTCTGTTTCACTACATATTATTTGTTATTGTTTAACAAAAATATTATTAAAAAATATAAAATATTGATACATAGAGAATGTGATGGAAAAAAATAAAAAATAATGAAAATATGTAACAAATAATTATAATAATAATAATAATAAAATTGATAGTAATTTAAAAAAAATATAAAAAAAATGAAAAATATATAGTAAGACCAACAAAATGATAAAATAGAAAATATATAATAGGACAGACTGGAATATACTACCTCCGTCCCACAAAAGTTTGCATACTTTCCTTTTTAGTTTGTCACACAAAAATTTGCATACTCCCAAAATAGAAATATTCCTTTAAATCTTCACCTTTAAAATCTTTACCTCACAATCTCCACCATACACATTCTACCCATTACATTTTTTCTTAAAACCTATGCCCAGGAAAGTACCGCAAACTTTCCTGGGACGGAGGTAGTATATGTATTTAATCGGACAGATGAAACGGTTGAATTAATTCCGGTAATTGGAGATCCTCTTCTCTTTTCCGGAGCGGCTTCTTCTCTGTTGAGGGCGTGAATGGCATTTTTTCTGTTCAAAGGACGTGGTGTGGTGTGGTGTGGTTGTGAAGAAGCCACGTTCGTTCCTTATTTACAACATATATGGATGTTGGCCAAAACAAATAATTCCTTTTAATGAACTTTGTTTCTTTTTGTCAACTAATTAATGAGCCAACACTATATTCTTTCAATGTTGGGCTTCAATTCTCATTAATTTTGCATTGGTTCGGAAGCATTAAGTTTAAATTAAATAAATGGGTCATTAATTAATTTCTTCAATTAACTCCACCAACTAAATGATCTGTATTTGCTTTAAAAATTCTAAATTTTCCATAAAAAATAGCAGAATACTTATTTTTTCTCATTTTAAGCATAATTAGTCAAAACTGAGTAAGAAAAGTATAAGATTACAATGAAAATAAGTAATAAGTGTTCACAAAAAATCATGCAATTTTCATCCGAATCAAGCACATCGAAGATGAACGAGCAACGAACGAGCAAGCAGCAATAATCCTCTTGAATAGCAGACTGCGAGCTAAGAAAATTCAAGTCAATTCTTCGAAGATTCAAGCCTTTCTTCAACAAATCTGAAGAAGTTCTTTGATGATTAAAGTTGTTCTTCGTCAAAGTCAACCAAAAACAACGTTTAATTCAAGATCAAGGGCCTATATCTCACCGATCGGATATTTTTTTTGAAGAACACCTCAAAGATCAACTAGCGTTTTTCATCATCTTCAATCGTTATTCACCAAATCTAGCCAGAAGCATCCTTCGATCAGAATCAATGACACCCATCCCTCTGATCAAACGTTTCCAGCCTAAGAACAGCTTGAAGATCAACAAGTGTTCTTCGCCATCATCAACAGTTCTTCATCAAATCTTCCAGAAACATTCTTCGATCAGAAACAAGGAACTTCATCCCTCTTGTTGGTCCCATATAAGAGGTAAAGGTCTAGAGGGGGAGGGGGTGAATAAACCTTTAAAATAATTTTAAACTTTTCTCAAAAAGGGATACTAGCACCTTCCAAGTACCTCCTATATGTTTGAAACAATAAGCATATAAAGAGTTTGGACCACAAAGGTTACAGTTGTAGACTATGGAAGTTTACAGCTGCAAAGTTATAAAACTTAGCAAATAAAAACTAACAACTTGTAGACCAAATCAGAGGGATTTTTACACTTGAGAGTGTATTGAAAAACCTCTAATGTGCAGCGAAAATAAAGTGTGTGTTAATGAAAAACAATTTTGAACAATGAAACTAACAGCTAAGTGACTATGAAGTCTACAGCTGTAGAGTTCAGTTCCTTTGTGAAAACACAAAGTTTTATGCAGTTTTAAGAATGATGATGAATGTAACAGAAAATTAAATATGCAGTACAAAAAGCAATAAGTAAATAAAACAGTAAATGAACACAAGGTTTATAGTGGTTCAGAGTCTATGAATATGACATCCTACATCCACTGTTACACCACTCAGGTGCCAAAATCACTAAGAACAGATCACAAAGATCAATACAAGTAATTCCCCCTCAGAACTAGATTCACTCAGATTTTATTCTAAGAGAATACTCTAACATATTCACACAGAATACAAACTCACACAAAGTTTCAAAAGACCTCATTAAGAGATATCTACACAAAGTAGAATATAAGTTAAGTATAATGTGAGGAAACAACAACAAAGATGTGATTCTTTCTAAGAAATCCTAACCAACTATCCTATGAATCACAAGGAATATAAAACAGATAAAATCTCTCAGAATATTGTTGGCTGTAGACTTGCTCAAAGTGAATACTTGCTTGCTCAGGTTGTTGTTGTTGTTGCCTCTGAAATCTTCCTCTATTTATAGTGAAAGAGATGTGTCTTATCCGTTGGAAATTCAAAATTTGAATTCTGGATAATGCTCCTCTTTCTCTCTATAAATTCTACATGTGTGAGGTGGTCCTCCTCCTTCACACAGAATAGTACTGGTTGTACTATTTGTCTTTATCTTCAGAATTCTGGTTTGACTTCGAACTTATCTTCATTAATCTTCCAGATCTTCATGATAAAACCTTCCTTAATACCTTTTTAGTGAGTGCATAATTGCTTCACTAATCTGAGTTATAAGGGTCTTGATAATCCTTCTTATCCTTTAAACTTGTACTTTAATCTACAAACGGTCTTCTCAGCTGTAGGCTTCCTTGAAATTTATAGCTTCAATTCCTACAATTTTGATTCCAGCTGTAAGAACAATATTACAGCTGCAAGGTCTTGTCCAGCTGTAACTTAACAATTGTAGACATCACATTATTGCAATAGGGCGCTGCCATCACATCAGTCAGTATACATTATTGCACAATTAATTTATATATATTATTGATTATTAATATTAAATATCATATTATATTATATTATATTATACAAAAATTTGAATTCGATTTTCTGCTAATTCGATTTATTTCATAAAATAATACCAAAAATTTGAACAGTGTGACTGAACTGAAACGAATTTTATGATTCGATTTGGTTCGATTGATAAATTCGACTTTTACCTGATTAATGCAAACCCCTAGCAACCAGCAGTACTCAAGCTAAAATATACATTAGACATTTATTCAGGTCACACGTAAACCACAATATCTATTTTTTCCAAAATAACGTCGAACAGAATAAAATAATTTTAAGAGTTTTCAAAAAATAGTGTTTTCAATATAAATTTTGTGATGAAATCGGGCACACCAAAAGTAATTTTGTTCTTCCAATGACTCTTTCTAGCCGTAGGATTCCTCCTTGAACTAAAAGATATCTCCTATAAATTGGTCTTCAACATTAAGTTAAGTTGCAGTTGTAAGCTCTTACCCAACGTAGGTTTGACAAGTCTAAAGCTATAGACTTCACTTATCGACTGGTACTTTATCAATTCTCTTCAATCTTTTTACATGTAATGTTAATATGGAAACATGCAATCCTATACTTTGTTATATCAAAATCTATTCAAGAGAATATCCCAACATAGTTCTTCGACAATTTCTAAGAGAGAGAGTAAACAAACTCAATAAAAGAAAACAACCTTCAAACTTCCAACATAAATGAGAATTCAAAGTTACTGGACCAAACGTTGAACAACGGTCATAACTCCCTGCTTACTTGGATTCAGATGGAAAGATAATTGAGTTGGCTTTCCAACGACACATTAATCAGAGGTCTTTGGACATAGTTATGATCCAAACACTGAATCTGGCAGATTCAGCGAATTTGTCCTACATCATTTACGTGCACACTAACAAACCTATACACATATTTATCCATATATATGCCATTACTTTATATATAAAACATATTTTCGTTAAAAAATGTGTCGATTCCTACGAGAGGGAGGGAGTATTTGTTGGCCTTTGTTCTATGAGAGGTCTCTTGTAGTATTGTTGTTGAAAATTCTAAGGGGATGCTTGTTTCAAATTCTTCAATGGTAATGGGAATAAAATTTCATTATCCTACTTTACCCTTACATATGTTGAATGAGAGTTTATGTTGATGGTGGTTATATCATTAATATTGTGCTCCAATTTTGGAAAAATTGACAAAAAAAAAAAAAATGTTGTTTTTGGTTGTTGTATGTGGGATTGATTGAGGAGAATGATTATAAGGTGATACGGAGGTAATCAAATGGGGTGATGATTACCTTATTTAGGAGAAAAAACAATATTATGTACCTCATTTATTCTCATTACATATAATAATTATTATGTGTATCTCATTCTCATTATCATTAAAAAAAAAATTTACCAAGCGCCCCCTAAGTCTTCTTGTTATTCTAATAAGTTACTTAATTTCCAAGATATTTTATCTTCTTTTAATACTAGTTTAGATTTTTCTTTTTCAGATTTTCTAGAATTATCTTGTAAGCTATGTCTAACAACAATAGTGAGCAGTTGCATGTCGAATTTATTACTTATGTTTGGTGACAATCTTGATAATCGTCACCAATTTTTATTGTGATGAAAAATTTCACTAATTATTTGAAATAATTAGTGACATAATATTGTCATAAAATTACACTTTTTATAACGTCATATTACGTCACCAATTATCATTAATAGCGTCACATATTATTATTGTGACACACTTATTAATATCGTCATTAAGTATGCAAATTATTTAGTGAAGAATTTCTTATTAATGGTAACAAAATAAAACATTATTAATAAGGAAAATATAATTAAATAGTTGACCTAATTATCTTAATGTATCTTAGTGTATCTTTTTGTTTGTATTTTATTGCCCTGTAATGCCTAATTAGATATTCTCGTATTCCTTCTTTTAATGGGTTGAGGAAAATAATCACAAATATTGTTTTATTCTTTTTCATGCTCCTCACATTTTCTGGCAGATTGCACATCACTTGTTCATCATTGTGAAAAAATTGTGTCTTGTACACCAACGTGCATATGATTTTTTTTTTATTATTATCAATTTTATTATTATTATTATTTTAATTATTTGTTACATACTCCCATTATTTTTTTCACTTTTCTCCATCACATTCTCTATAATATATCAATATTTTATAATCTTAATAACATTTTTGTTAAACAATAACAAACAACATGCAGTGAAACAGAAAAAATATTGTTGATAGGCGAACTAAAGTGAACTACTAATAAAGGATTACAAGGATAAATAACCTAGGCTGAGGAGCTGGCCAGCATGGAGGCTGGGGAGCTCGTCAAGAGCTGGCCAACATGGAAGCTGAGAAGCTCGGCAGGAGCTGGCCAGCATGGAGGCTGAGGAGCTCGCCAGGAGCTTGCCAGCCTGGCCCCGTGCCACGATGTCTGCTTAGACCAGGTCAACACCAAGAGTAGCAAGGGAGCTAGCCCAGACGCAGGGGAGCTAGCCCGGACGCAGGGGAGCTCGCCCAGACGCATGGGAGCTAGCCCAGACGCTGGATGACATGACAAGAGTCGACCAACACCAGGAGAGAGAGAGCTCGCAGGGGAGCTCGCCAAGGAGCTCGCCCATACCCGAGAGACCAAGCTGAAGTCATCCACCACCACACTACCCCGAGATGGCACAAGGCAATGGAGCTCGCAAAGAAGCTCGCCCAAGTCCGAAGTATGGACAATAGCTATATAGGGAACTAGTAGTGATGTAGTAGGACGAAGCAATGTAATAGAAACATAGTAGCGATTAAAGACATGTGTCAAAGACACTTGTCAGCACCTAAAGCCAAGTAGGCTCACAAGGTGCCACCTCACAACATGCAAACCTATAAATAGGTCTCATGTACACATTTTCTCTCTCTAAGTTGATAATTTCAGCAACACTTTCTCTCTCTAAGTTGATAATTTCAGCAATGCTTTCTCTCTCTAACTCTCACCACTTTCTCTCTCTACATTACAAATGAAGAACACAATTTCATAGTTATTGTTTGGTGGATTTTCAAGCTATAAACAGTCACTAAATTATTACATTAACGAAATTCATCAACAATTTGGCGCTAGAGGAAGGGGTCTGAACCTCCGAATTCATAAATTGAGAGAAAAATTGTGAGGGTTTGAAGAAAACTTGAAGGTGTTCTTAGTTTAGCTCAAGAACACTTAAAGATACACTAAAAATTTCCAGTTTCCAGCTTATTTCCCAATATTTTGGACTAAAACAGGACAAAAAAAAAGGACTTTAAACGCATGTGTGTTAGTAGATAAACCAGATTCTGGACAATCTACTTGCATGCAAGCCTAGAAAGACCTTGATCAAACATACCTTTGCTGGAAATTGATGAACTCGGCGAGCTACCACCCCCGACGAACTCGACGAGCTACCACCCCCGACGAACTCAACGAGCTACCACCCACGACGAGCTATTACCCAGACTTGACCATATAAAAAAACAACACCTCGGCAACTAAGCGAGCTCACCAGCGGAATGAGACCCAACGAGCTCCTCAACGAGCTGAGGCAACCCAGGCGACCCAAGATGGATTGAACCCAGCTCTCCGTAACATTCTCAATGATCCCGACGAGCTCCAGCACATCATCGCTGCGCTTCAAAGGCTACAACAGCAGCAGAAGCAGGGTAAGCTAGCCCGGGCGTCCCAGCGAGCTCCCACCAATAATGCCAGGGAGCAAACCACCCGGCGCACACAGGCGACACAACCAAGGGAGCATGCTGGCGAGCTCCCCATTGAAAAAGAGGTGAGCTCCGCAGGAGCTCGCCAGCACCGAAATGCTGCTAGGAAGGCGAAGGTTGTCGATAGGCTTAGCTCGCAAGGTGGGCGAGCTACTGCTTACACCGAGGTTTCAGCGACCTACCAGTCCAAGGAGGTTCTCCAGGGCAGACTGGGATCCCGACGAGAGGAGACAATCCAGGAGTCTGTGCCCACTACGTCCCATTGGGAGGAGTCTGATCTACGTCCACGTAGGTCCGCACACGAAAGGGTAAGAAGGCCAGCCTTCCGATAGACTTGGCCCACATGGCGCCCGCCAGTTCCAGCACATCACAGAGGGGCTACCCCAGAGCGAAGGACTGCAGGGTCGTACATCCATGAGACGTATGGTCCTTGAACAGCCCGCACATGATGTATCTCACGATGATGAGCTGGCAATCCTGAAGAAATCGGTGGAGCAGCTGCAGATGCAGATAGCTGCCAAAAACGGCGGGGTTGATGCCACTGCACTTCCGGTGTCACCATTGGCACCTTCCATCTTGAGAGCACCGGTGCAAAAGAAGATATAGTTCCCGGTGATGGTCGCGTACGAGGGAGAGTCCGATCCGAAAGTGCACATCTCAAAGTACGTGGACTTCATGATCTCAGTAGGAGCGTCAGATACCACCTAGTGCCGAAACTTCTCTCTAGCCCTCGGGGACTGAGCCCACCGATGGTTCTCATCGCTCGCCCCAAGGTCGATCCAGTCTTTCGGCCAGCTTACACGGGAGTTCCTGGCCTATTTCTCCAGATACGGGTCCTACCTGACCTAGAAACACCGACTTGCCAACATCTACCAGGGAGACAACGAGTCGGACAAGCAGTACCTTGAGCGGTTCCACAAGATTTTGCTGAAAGGTGAGCCTGTCAGCGAAGACACGAAGATAGTTGCGGTCAAGGCCGGGTTGAAGAAAGGGACCGAGCTATGGGAAAGAAATGCACCTGTCTTGCCCAAACACCTACGCAGAGTTCCGACACAAAGCAGGGGTGTACATCGCTATGCAGAAGGCATTACTGAAGGAGGTCAGTAGCACCGGAATGAAGTCTGGGGGCATTTACAAGGCCCCTAGAAATTCGAAGGCATTCAGAGAAGAGGACGAATTCAAGAAAAAGCTGAACCAAGTGCTGACTGTCTCCGTTGATCATGTGTTTGCAGCTGTCAAAGATAGAGCAATGCTGAGTGAACCGAGGCAAATTCAGCAAGACCGTGCCAAGATGAACCCCAACAAATTTTGCGCTTACCATCAGTCCATCGGACACTTCACTAGTGAGTGATGTGACCTACTCAAACAACTTCGGAAATTCTATGAGGATGGTAAGCTAGCTGAGTTTGTGAAGAGGGCCCCGACAAAGAGAACCAGACAGGTAAGGGGGAATGAGGACTCAGATGACGAAGAAGAAGATGAGGATCGACGTGGCCCAAACAACAGACATTGAGGACCTCGGATGAGACCAGTCGGAGGCCTAGAAGATGGAAGTTGTGCCATCTAAAAAAAATGTAGGTACATGTGCTTGAAGACGGGGAACACCCTTCGGCAGACGAGCCCAACATCCTAAACATCATCTCACTCGAAACTGAGTTGATGGAGATAGGCGATCAGCCGTAAGAGGCACAAATTGCCCGAGTGCAGGAACCAATAGAGGACTCACAACCGGCACCCATGGAGGAGGATAATGAAGCTCAAGCTGTAGAACCAGTGGGAGATCGAGAACCAGTGCATATGGAAGTTGATGAAGCTCCCCAAGTTGAAGAACCATCCAACCCAGTCCCTCAAGCAGTGAAGGATGTCTAAGAACCTGCCGAAGTTGGAGAAGGAAGTGATGACCTCGAACCCCGAGTAGGTCACGAGCCAATGACGAAGGAGGACTGAGATGAGCTCACTGGCAATCCAAGGCGGGAGAACAAGAAGAAGAAAGCCACCCCCCTTGAAGGAGTTAAAAGCAATTCAGGTGGACCCCGATAGAGGTGACTTGGAACTGTTCATCGGTTCTAAGTTATCAGGGCCGAACCAAAGCAGGATGGAGTTGCGATACTCAACCATGGAGGAGCTAGCATACATACTAGTGGAGGTGTTGACAATGTTCCCAATAAAGCAGATACTGCACCAGCCGGACACTGCAGGGCGCTTGTTGAAATGGTCACTAGAAGTTAGCCAATACGGTATAACCTACGCACCCCAAACAGTGATCAAGGGACAAGCGCTTACCGATTTTATCGTCGAGCTAACTTTCCCACAAGATCCGACGAGGGGTCGTATAGCTCCGTGGCACCTCTATGTAGACGGATCATCAACTACACAGCAGCAAGATGGCGAAGATTGGTGCAATTCGATCGAAAAATACTTGAAGGACGGATCGGTCCTAGAAGGTGCGAGGGAAGCTAGTCGGTTAGTAAAACAAGTAGCCAGATACACGTTGGTGGATGGCCAACTATATAAACGTGGATTCTCTCTACCTCTACTCAAATGCTTATCAGAAAAGCAAGGGTTCAAGGCGTTAGAAGAAATCCACCAAGGAATCTGTGGGAGTCACGCTGGGGGGCAAACTTTGACATACAAGACGATCAGATAGGGATACTACTGTTCAAGCTCAGAATCCGCAAGGACTTAAGTCCTAAAATGTTATTATCTAAAGCTCAAGGCAAAGGCCAAAGTGTCCAGGTTAGCAAAGGTGTCCTTCTTAAAGGATCACTAAGTGCCCACTGCCCAAAGATAAGAAAAAGTTCACAACAGACGATTTAAAACGTCTAAGGCAAGGTTTTTAAAACCCGAACGCCCAAGTGAACAACCAAGCACAACTCGCTGCCCTAAGCGGCGTAAGACGAGCAATTCGCGGCCCCAAGCGGTGTAAGATGAACAAATAAGTGCCAAATAAACAAGTACGATTCGCTGCCCGAAGCAGCGTAAGATGAACGATTCACTTCCCTAAGTGGTATAAGACGAACAATTGTGTACCCATAATAAATAAATACGAGCTACTTAAAGATAATAATGTGCGAAAAACAAATAGAAGCCAAATTAGAACAGTGAAGTTAGGAGTTCGCCTACACTCGAGCTCTCACCCACAGGGGCAAATTAGCTCGCCCACACATTAGAAGTACCATGACGTGGACGAGCTGGGGGGCAAATGTTGATAGGCGAACTAAAGCGAACTACTAATGAAGGATTACAAGGATAAATAACCAAGGCTGAGGAGCTGGCCAGCATGGAGGCTGAGGATCTCGTCAAGAGCTGGCCAGCATGGAAGCTGAGAAGCTCGCCAGGAGCTGGCTAGCATGGAGGCCGAGGAGCTCGCCTGGAGCTCACCAGCATGGCCCCATACCACGACGTCAGCTTAGACCAGGTCAACACCAAGAGTAGCAGGGGAGCTAGCCCAGACGCAGGGGAGCTCGCCCGGACGCAGGGAAGCTAGCCCAGACGCAGGGGAGCTCGCTCAGACGTAGGGGAGCTAGCCCAGACGCAAGGGAGCTAGCCCAGACGCTGGATGACATGCCAAGAGTCGACTAACACCAGGAGAGAGAGAGAGAGAGAGAGAGAGAGAGAGAGAGAGAGCTCGCCCTCCTACAGGGGAGCTCGCCCATACCCGAGAGACCAAGCTGAAGTCCACCACCACACTACCCCGAGATGGCATAAGGCAATGGAGCTCGCAAAGAAGCTCGCCCAAGTCCGAAGTATGGACAGTAGCTATATAGGGAACTAGTAGTGATGTAGTAGGACGAAGCAATGTAACAGAAACATAGTAGTGAGTAAAGACAAGTGTCAAGGACACTTGTCAGCACCTAAAGTCAAGTAGGCTCACAAGGTGTCACCTCACAACATGCAAACCTATAAATAGGTCTCATGTACACATTTTCTCTCTCTAAGGTGATAATTTCAGCAACACTTTCTCTCTCTAACTCTCACCACTTTCTCTCTCTATATTACAAATCAAGAACACAATTTCATAGTTATTGTTTGGTGGATTTTCAAGCTATAAACAACCACTAAATTATTACATTAACGAAATCCATCAACTGATATATTATTATTTGTACTAAAAAATAACTTTCATTTTATATAATATAACTGATACATATATTGAATAACTCAATATAATCTCGAGGAGCAAAGATCAAACAGCATAAATGTATATTGTGTGGTAGGGTTGTAAACGAATCGAATTGAATATCAGAATTTTGTATTTGTATTTGAATAATAAGCGAATAGAATCGAATATTTGTAAACGTATTCGAATCATAAAATTTCAATACGAATATCATAATTTGAATACGAATACGTAATCGAACCAAAAGTATTTGATTCATTTACGACCCTCGAGTGAGAGTTTGAAATATAGGTGCATATGGTATCTAGATTATTATCTAATGAGCTTATATCCTTAAAATAATAGTAATTAGAGTAGCCATAAATTTCTAATGGTCTATAATCTTAAAATAATAATAATAATAATAATAATAATAATAATAATAATAATAATAATAATAATTATACTAACTATTACCATTACAATATTTATAAAAAAAAAATTTAATCGAATATTTATGAATATCGAATCGAATATCATAATTTTGTATTCGTATTTGAATAATAATCGAATCGAATATTTGTAATCGAATTCGAATCATAAAATTTAAATTATGAATATCAAAATTCAAATGCGAATACCGAATCGAATCAAAATTATTTGATTCGTTTACAACCCTACTGTGAGGCTAAGAAGGTACGAGCATCGACAGCTGTTTTTTGGATATATGGATTGAATTACTCAAACACTCAAAATTATTCCAACTCCTAAAATTTTCTAAAATTTGGAAGTTATTTAAATTCTTAGTTCTCCAAATCTCAACCAAGTTTGTAATTTTCATCTTACTTATTTGTAATATGATTTTTAGTTTTATTTTCATCACATATTCCAAATTAATTAAATTTTAATTTTAATTT
Organism: Prunella vulgaris; assembly: GCA_026898435.1. NCBI lineage: Eukaryota > Viridiplantae > Streptophyta > Magnoliopsida > Lamiales > Lamiaceae > Prunella > Prunella vulgaris. The sequence continues at coordinate 2,416 of JAPKLY010003067.1, read as the reverse complement.
TGTGTGGTAATCCTTTTTCATTAATTAGAAATTAATAACAAAAAATATTTTTATTAATTAATTTTAAAATAAAAAATAATTATTGATAATAAATAATAAATTAAATAAAAATAAATAATATAATATAATATTAATTGATGCTTACTGATAAAAAAAATAGATATATAATAAATCGTGTAGATGGATAAAAAAAATTTAATTAATTGACACAAATTTGAGGGGACCCTTCTACTTGTGTGAATGGGTTGAAGACACGCAAGCAAGATTACTGCATAGCACACACATGTACACAAGGGTTCAACACGTACACCACAAATGACACACGTGTCTCTATACCTTTTCCTATAAATATAGAAAAAATATAGATAAATATATTTATTTAGAGAAACTTTTTATTTTAAAGTGGTATAATTAGATTTGTGTTCTGTGATTTAGATTTAATGTTCGAGTGTCTGATAAAAAATCATGTACAATATAAGTTTGTTTATATTTAATTATTTATTTTTCTAAAGAACATTCATGTATTAGAATGGATTGTTTTTACTAAAAATTAGTATTACTTACTTTACTAATGAAAATATTAATTGTGTTGAAGTAAAATTTATAATACCCAGTAGGGCTTTTCTACAGTCAGGAAGGGGTTTCGTCCTTCCTGACGTCAGTAAACCAATAGAATTTTGACAAATAATATTACATTGCCCTAGGCGACATAGTTTCGCCCTAAGCCAAAAAAATAACTTTTAAAAATTAGAAAATAAAAATTACTGAAATAACCTTTTATAATTTTTTAAAAATTATTATTTTTCTAATTTTTAAAAGTTATTTTAATTAAAATATTATTATATCTTAATATATTTTAATAAAATTAAAATTTATGTTTTCAAAATTAATTCTTACACCCATTGCGGCCGGACCCAGCCCGGCCTGAGCCCGAGTGGCCCGACGGGCCTAGCGGGCCGGGCTAAATAGACTCGGTTCTTTTCGGGCCTGTATTTTTTGGAGCCATATTTAAAAAACCCGGGTTTCAGGGCAGGATGTGCCCAAAAAATACAGGCCCGAAAAGAACCGGGCCTATTTAACCCGGCCTATCGGGCCACTCGGGCTCAGGCCGGGCCGGGCCTGGTCGCAATGGGTGTAAGAATTAATTTTGAAAACATAAATTTTAATTTGATTAAAATATATTAAGATATAATAATATTTTAATTAAAAGGATAATTTGGTAATTTTAATTTTATTTAATAATATTAATTAATTTTTTTAACAGTGCGATCGTCTTATGCATAGTGCAATCGCCCTAGTGCAAAGTGCAATCACTTCAAAATAATATTGTACGTTAGATTATGAATCTAACGGTATTTAGGGGGTTTACTGATGTCAGGAAGGGCGAAGCCTTCCTGACCATAGAAAGACCCTACCCAGTATAATATATTTATAATGCATATTCCAAAATTCCAATATATAGTGAAGCAAAAGAAGTATATCATTATTTATATTAAAAAAGTAACGCTCATTTATACAATTTAAGTGATACACATATGAAATAATAATATATAATCTCCTTTAAAAAAAAACTTAATATATAATGCGGAGGAGCAAAGATCAAACGACATAATTAATTTTGGAATTTAATGTCAGTGAGGCTAAGAAGGTAGGAGCATTGGCAGCTGTTTCTTTGGGTATATGGATTAAATTAATTAAGAAGAGATGGAAAGGTTTGAAAATTGAAAAAGAAAATAAAAATCGGGCTACCGAGCCGGTTCGAACAAAAAAAAATTCTGTTTTATACGGGCCGCCATATACTCAAACCTAACTCTGTAAATTACAGTATTAAACGGGCCGGCAAGCCATGCCGCGGCCCGTTTAATATCTCTATCGGTGAGGCTAAGAAGGTAGGAGCATTGACAGCTGTTTCTTTGGATGGATTGAATAAATTAAGAAAATATGGAAAGGTTTGAAAATAGAAAAAGAAAACAAAAAAGGTCCAATAGCATTGCCTTGATATCTTTGACGGTGATTCATATCTTTTAAGATAATGGATGTATTGATTATTGGGGATTAATATCAAAATCGTTCCATAATTTTTTTCGGTCCAATAGCATTGTCTTGATATCTTGGAGGGTGATTCATGTCTTTTAAGATAATGTAAGATAATGGATGTGTTGATGATTGCATAATTAATAAAGATTAATACCAAAATAGTTTCATAATTTTTTTCGATCCAATAGCATTACCTTGATATATTGGAGGGTTGTTGATTCATATCTTTTAAGATAAAGTAAGATAATGGATGTGTTGATGTTTGCATAATTATTGCATAACAGTCAAACACACACAACACGCTTGTGTCTGATCTATACTTTCAGTTCTCCTATATATATATATATATATATATATATATATATATATATATATATAT
>JAPKLY010003066.1:0-20691 GCA_026898435.1 Prunella vulgaris | reverse complement strand
TTTTCTAAGAGGTATTTTCACAAACACCTTGTGTGCAGAAAACTTGCATAAATTTTTATGCTCGTACGAAATATTGCTGCCCAACCATGGATTATCCCAATCAACACTCAAAGCCAGGATCTTACAAGAGAAAGATGAATGCAGAGGCGCCATCAGGACATCAGACTAACCTCTGAGTTCAACGGCGGCAACATAATTTGATTCGATTGTGTTCGTCGTTTCAATTAGAACTGAGAAGGCAGAAGCCCTTTCGTGCTATCTGGAACCGACGCTGCCGGTGACTTCATCGGATATGCCGTAGCCTTAGCACTGTGCTGGCAGCGAATCGGATGGTGATGGTGTGCCACATCCAAATCCGCGCGAGAACCATTCCTGGACTTTACCAAGGTAATTGGTTAAGTTGATTGAAAACCGTTGATTTAATGATAAAGCGTATGCAGTTCAATATTAAATGAAGCAAATGAATTATGGAATGTATTTTCTCAGAGATAACATTTCGTTCTTATCGGTGGCAATCCATCGAAAAATATGTTAAATTGGAATGCAGGTTGAGACATACCGCCGTTCCTTCTTTAGTCCATTATCAAGAAATTAAATTAGATATGTAGAAAAAAAACAATTGAATTGAGCTTATACAATCCTGTAGAAGTTGGAACTGCAAAGATTCTAGTATCACACTATCTAATTATTTTAATATAAACAAGAGTTGTGAGCGAAGTGCATCTGTCTGCTAAATATGTGACGGGTTTTAATTAAAAAAAAATATATATTAACCAAACCATGCACGTTTGTAATACAGAAAATACTATTTTTGTCGTGCTGGTATCATAATATAGTCATGAAATGGCAAAATGCATTCACTATTGTATGGAACAATTTAGTCCCATTAAAAATGACGGCGGTGGCTTGGAAAGCTTTAAAGGAAAGGATTTCCATGAGAGAAAGCTTGAAAGTCCCACTGCCGATTATTAAGGGAGGCGGTGTGGTTGAATAGTTAGGGTTTTTGTCTCCTTTTATAGGGGCAGTGTTGATTCTAGAAGCTTCGTGCGTATTTCTAATTTTGTATAAATTGAGGGTTGTAATGAAAAATTGAAAATTGTTGGGATGAAATTGCAAATAGATCGGTAGCCTACTTCTATTTACATACATATTGCTAATTATTTTTGTAATAGTTAGCAAAAAAATAGGGTCTCCCATCTCTGTGATTGAGCATACAATCTTGTGGCAAAGGATTAGCAAAGTTTAAGAAAAAATTACCTCAAGGAACTTATTTGATATGGTTAGTATGTTCAATAATCTTATAATTTTTACAGTGCAGTAGAAGTTGGAATTGAAAAGATTTCAGTATTCCACTAACTAATTATTTTAGATCTCATTTGGTTTGTTAGATAAGTTAAGATAAATTAAATTATCTTATCTAATTTGATGTTTGGTGTTAAGTACCTTGGTTTAGATTTTGATGTGTACAAAACATTATGATTAATTGAACAAATTGATCTAACAATTGTTCTAAGGAAATTGGCTATTGAAATTTATAGTTGTAAGTGAAGTTTGCAGCTGTATACTTGATCATTCTACAGCCAGACATGACCCTACAGCTGTAAGGTTTCTCTACAGCCGATTTTTCATATTGACAGGACTCTACAGCTGCAAGGTTAAAGACCCTACAATTGTGAAGACCGTTTGAAGAAGGATGTACAAGTCAGAGATTATTTGAAGTTTATGAAGACCCTTAAGCACAATTAGTGTAGCTCTCATGCACTCACTAAAATGTACTTAAGAGGAGGATATTTCATTAATTCTAAAGGAAAGGACAATAGTACAAGCAGTACTATCCTGTGTGAAGACAATAGTACAAGCAGTACTATCCTGTGTGAAGGATGAGGACCACCTCACACATGCCAATAGAGAGAGAGGAGCCTTATCCAGATTTCAAATTTGAAATTCCCAACGGATAAGTCACACCACTCAATCTATAAATAGAAGAAGTCCTCAAAGGAAGCAACAACAACAACCTTGAGCATACAAGCATTCTGCCTGAGCAAGTCTATAGCCAACAAACTTTCTGAGAGAGCTTTACTGTTTTATTCTTTGTGATTCATAGGATAGTTGGTTAGGATTTTCTTAGTGAGAAAGAGTCACTCCCTTTTGTTGTTGTTCCCTCACCTATTTTATATTTCTACTTAGTGTAGATATCTCTTTGTGAGGTTTTTAACTCTATATGAGTTGTATTCTGAGTGAATAGGTAGTTTAATCTCTTGTTAGAAGAGGAATCTAAGTGAACCTAGTTCTAAGGGGGAACTACTTGTATTAATCTAAGTGATCTCATCTTAGTGAATTTGGCACCTGAGTGGTGTAACAGTGGATGTAGGTGGTCTTCTTATAGACACTGAACCACTATAAACTGGGTCTATTTACTTTTTGTCATTTATATTCTTGTATTGCATATTTATTTTACTGTTACATTCATAATTCCTTTGAAAATCGAGTGCATAAAACTTTGTGGTTCTCACAAAGAAACTGACTCTACAGCTGTAGACTTGTCTAAGTCACTCAGCTGTTAAGTTTGTTTATACTGTTTTTCATTTATACTCACTTATTTCCGCTGCACATTAGAGTATTCTCAATACACTTTTAAGTGTGAGAATTCATCTGATCTTGTGTCTACAAGTTATCTTTTGTTGCAAGTTTTAAACTCTGCAGCTGTAGACTTCTCAAGTCCACAGCTGTAACCTTTGTGGTCCTATTTTAAAACCCTTGTAGACCTGTTGTTTTTGAACTTTTAGAGGCTACTGTAAAGTTCTAGAATCCCCTCTTTTGAAAAGTTTGAAAATTTTGATTTTGACTCAAGGTCTATTCACCCCCCCCTCTAAACCTTGACCACTTAAGGGACCAACAAGTGGTATCAGAGCAGTTGGCTTGCCACTGCTTTGATCAGTACCTAGCTAGATCCTTTTGTTTTTAACACACCTGCATACTTGCATGGCTCCCAAGATGGTGAAATCCAAGGTTCCAATGTTCTCTGCTGAGGACTATGATGAATGGAAATTTAGAATGCAAGCACATTTGTCTGCAATCAATGATGAGATGTGGTCTGTCATAGATGATGACCCTATACCTATTGTGAAGGTCAACACTACAACTGATCAGTCAGCTGGACTAGCTCAGATCATCCCCAAACCTAGAAGGGAATGGACAGAGGATGACAAGAGAAGGTCCAATCTTGACAATATTGCAAAGAATACTATTTATCATTCACTTGCTAAAATTGTGTTTAGCAAGATCAAAAACTGTAAAACTGCAAAAGACATATGGGAAAAGTTGGAAATGATTTGTGAAGGAACTGAACAAATCAAGGAAAACAAACTCATGATATCAGTTCAAAAGTTTGAGAACTTCAAAATGAAATCTGGTGAAACTCTTGAAAAGTTTGAGTCAAGATTCATTGAGATTCTCAATGAGCAAGACTCACTTGGTAAAGATTACTCACAAAGAGAAATGAACATGAAGGTTCTCAGAGGCTTACCTTTTGAATGGGACATGAAGGTCATTGCTATGAGAGAATCAAAGGATTTATCTAAGATATCCACCTTTGAACACTTTTTAGACCTGAAGGCTTATGAATTTGACATAAGTAGAAGAAAAGAACCTAACAGCAGTAGGGTTACAGCTCTAGTAGCTGACAACCCTACAGCTACAAGTTCTGATGATGAAGACTTGGCTCCTTTTATAAAGCAGCTCAAGAAGTTTGGTAAATGGACTAAAAAGAAGCAGTTCACACCAAAGGAGGATGGTAAGGTGAAATCTACAGCACCTAACTCAACTTATTTGTGCTATAACTGCAGAAAACATGGACATTACATCAAGTATTGTCCATATCCCAAAGCTGAGAAGTATACAGATGAAGAAAAGAGAATCAGAAAAGATAGAAAGAAAAGTTTGACAAGGAGAGAATTAGAGCACTACTTTCTGAGTTTGATAAAAATTAGGAAGACTGTCTCTCTTCTTCTCAAAAGTCAACTGCATATTTAGAAAACTCTAACTCTACTGACTCAAATGAGGAAGCCCTAATCTATCTTTTGGCTAAAGATGAAGAGGTATGGTCATCATCATCAAGTTATATTACAGAAAATGATTCTTCCAGTGACATTCTTAGTGCAATCCAAAGACTACAAGAAGAAAATGAAGATCTTAGAAGAGACAATCATATTGGAAGGGAACATGTCAAAGCTTTGTTAGTTGGTGTAGAAGATGCTGAACAACAACTGCAGATTCTACAAGAACTCGAAGAAGGTTATAGTTGTCTGAAAAATGGCAATGAAGAACTCTTCAATGAAGCAAGTTGTAGAGCTGCAGACTGTGCTGAATTGAAGGAAACAATCAGAACTCAAGAACTTATGATAGCTGAGCTTGAAGAAAGCAATGCTTATTATCAAAAGAAGCTAGATTGTTTTGGAAAGTCATCTAAACAATTAATGAAGATGTTGTCTGAGCAAAGACACTCAAAGGACTTGACTGGAATAGGATATAATCCTTGTGTTTGGATGAAATACTTGCAAAAGTCAATTCCAAGACCTGAAAGGAAGTTCATCAAAGAATCAACCCCTGAAGAGGTTGTAAACTCAATCCTACATCCAGAAGATTTTAAATTCTTGAATTCATTCAAAGAATTGTCACCTAGAAGACAATAGAAGATCAAGGAGATCATGAATGATACTGAAGAAGATGTTTCAAACATGTTGCAAAACATGATTCTGATACCAACTGCAAAATCAACCACACAGTCAGAAGAAGAAATATTTCATAAATTGAATGTGGAAAGAAGGCTCAACTTTGATAGATTTTGGAATGGAAATATGTCAGATATGTCTCCCTCTTCAAGCATTCAAAGAGGAGGATCAAGCAAGAACTGTAGAATTAACAACTCTACAGCTCCTAAAAAGGCTTGGATTGCAAAGAGTAACATTGGAGGAAATCCAAAGCATTGGATTTCTAAATAACTCACTTTATTTTGCAGGGACATGTTACAACCACCAAAAGAGAGATTTGGTACATAGACAGTGGTTGTACAAGACATATGACTGGAGATAGAAATTTCACAAAGGTCCTAAGGTTGTTTTTGGAGATAATGAACAACTAAAGGTTCAGGAAGCCTACTCAAAGGAAATATTCAGATCAATGATGTTTACTTGGTAGATGGTTTAAAACATAAATTTCTTAGTGTAAGTCATATTTGTGACAAAGGCTACACTGTAGACTTTACACATGACACTTGCATGGTCAAAGATGTTGAATCCCAAACCACAAAACTGACAGGAACAAGAAAAGGGAATGTTTACATTGTAGAGTGGAACTTTACAGCTGAAACTACCTGCTTTCTAGCTAATAGTTCCAATGAAGATAGTTGGCTATTGCACAAAAGGATGAATCACATAAATTTCAAAACCATGAATGAACTTGTGAATAATGGACTTGTAAGAGGTTTACCAAACACTAAGTTCAGGAAGGAACACCTATGTGATGCTTGTGTTAAAGGGAAACAAATCAAAAAGACTTTCAAAAGCAAGACACACCCAAGCACTTCACTTGAATTACTGCATATGGATCTTTTTGGACCCATAGAACATGTAAGCATAAGTGGAAAGAAGTACACTTTGGTTGTGGTAGATGATTACTCAAGATTTTCTTGGACAGTGTTTCTAAGAAAGAAGAGTGAAACTCTACAAATGTTACCAGAATTATTGAGAAGGATTCAGAATGAAAAGAACTTGAAGATTGTGAAAATCAGATTAGATAGAGGAACAAAATTCACAAATCAAGTCATTGAAGAGTATTTTTCACTATGTGGCATTATGCATGAATACTCTGCAGCTAGAACCCCACAGCAAAATGGAGTTGCAGAAAAGAAAAATAGAACGCTCAAGGAAGTTGCCAGAACAATGATTGTTGAAGCAAAGTTGCCTAAGAAATTTTGGGCAGAAACTACAAGCACTGCATGCTATACTCAAAATAGATGATTGATTGTTAAAGATCATAAGAAGACTCCATATGAGTTATGGAAATGAAGGACTCCTAATATCTCTTATCTACATATCTTTGGATGTAAATGCTTCATACTGAATAATGGAAAAGAACACCTCAAGACTTTTGATTCAAAATCAAATGATGGTATCTTTCTACAGTTATTGAAGACTCTAAAGAGGACAACTACAATTATAAGTTAACAGCAGTATGTTGAGATCAAAACTCTTGTAGAATTGATCAACCAAGGCTTTGGCACTGTGATTGTTGAGTTACCTCCATTAGAGAATGTTGAAGATCTAGTTTATGAGAATGTTCAAACAGAAGTAGAAACACCAACAAAAGGACTTGATGAGTCTGCAGTAGGTGAATCTACAGCTGTAGAGAACAATGATCAAAGACTAGAACCTGAATCAGATTTGATTTGGTAAAAAAATCACCCCCCTGAACATGTGATTGGAAACATATCAGATGCTGTAAAAACCAAAAAACAAATCTGACACGTGTTTTCCAACACTTACTTCTCAAGTATAAGAAGTTCGTGTAGTACTAGTAAGTGCCCGGTTAAAATATCAATTCACAGGATTAGTGGCAATTGTAGCCCTAGAACTATATGTCGGCACTTGATTGTAGTGTGATCAACTTGTTTCCCAATTAACTAAATGCGACAATCTAAAATTAAAACGATTAACTCTTGCAAAGCAATTAAACTCTAACTAAGAAATTAACTAAAAAAGGTACTAAAATAGCAAAGAACTAAATAGATCAACTAAGATAACAAATACGAGAAAAGTGTGTTCGGGTGTTCTTCATTACGGGGTAATCAATTAATGGTTCGACAAGTTCATTTATCCTTTTTGTCGGTCAAAGATAGGAGCAATCACGATTAATACACATTAAACCGTACAGGATAAGCCTAAGAATAACGCGTCAATTAAGCATGTAGATTGTTGTAGGAATAGTTCACCATTTCCCACCCGGGTAGTCACACAAGGCTAAGAAATATCCTAGCGTGTTTTTCCACTTGTATACTAAGGTGCCCCACCTTTGTTCCCCTCACTAATCACCTAAATGTTAATTCAAGTAATTAATGTAGCTTAATGGATTTTCTAATGAAAATTATCCAACTCTCGTTGCGATAATCCAATATTATCTCAAAATCGCAAAATTGAACTCACACCCATATGACTAAACGTGCCTATCCAACTCTCGTTGCAATAAACAATTTACCTATATGAATTAAAATAGCACAATTAGCAATTGATCAAACAAACCCCATTAAACAAATCATATGACTTCCAATTAGATTAAATTCACAAAATCAATCCACTAACTAATTACCCACATAATTCCAAACACCCAAACACTAAAGGTTTAGCCAACAATAAACATCTCAAACAAACACATAACAAATAAAAAGCAATAAACCATAATCATGAAAGTTTTACCAACAAAATTAAATATAAGGATAGAATTCACCTATTGAGAGCCAATATCCCTTCAATCTCTAACAAAGCTTCAACTAAAATTAAAAATCTAACTAAGAAAGCATAAACCCTAACTAAATGTGTGAGTGTGTGTGAGGAGTGATGAGAGAGGATTTCTCCCCAAGGGAGTAAGGCGTGCCCTGCCTTTTTCCAGCTGCTTTCCCTTTAACGTCTGCAAGAATGGGCTAAGGCCCAATACATTCCTCATCCACGTGGCTGTTTTAACCAATAAAATTCTGACTTTTGTAGATGTGCTCGATCGAGCAAGCTTGCACTAGGAGTATTTGATCGAGCACGATTTTAAAAACGCTCTAGCAACTTTACCTTGAAGGTGACACGATCGTGCAGGGCAACTCGAGCAAGAATTGGTCGAGCACAATCCAAAGAATTTTCGGTTCGTAAAATCCTTAGGGAAGCTCAAACGAGCATCGTTGCACGAATAGAAATGACAACTCTTTAAAAAAAGAATAGCAACTCTTTTCCCTTCTTTCTGCGACTTTTCAATTGAAAATAACGTTTACCTTCTTTCCTTCTTGAATGCGACGGCCGAGATCGGAAATGGGGTAGAATGGTTGATTCCGGCATTGGATCAAGCTGTCGGTGGTTGTTTCCGAAGAACAGGGGTCGGGGAAGCTTCGTCATCTCAGCTCCGGCGATAAACATGTGATTGCAGCTTCTCCGGCGGCCATGGCTGGAGGCGCGACTTCCTGTCAGTTTCTTCTCGCCGGTATTAATGGCGAATTCCGGCGTGGGTGGCTGCGACGGTGGACTTCTGGCAATTGGGCTTGAATTGCAGAAGATGGAGATGTGGGCGACGTGCTTCTTCAGCGAAAACAGGGGCGGGGAGGTCGGGCCGTTTCCGGGTTCCGGCGTGTGGCTGTTGGGAGCAGGAGGCGGCTTTCTTCCTCGGCGAGTGGTGATTGCTTCCAATTTTCCGGCGAGGTGTGGACAGCTCACGGTGGTTGGCAATGGAGGTAAGGCTACAATGGTTGCTCCTTCATTATTTTAGCAGAAGATTTGGTGGTGGTTTCTTCCAATGCATTAATGGTGTGGTGGTTTCAAGTAGTGGGAATTGTTTTGTTTTCTGAGATGAGGTGTTTGAGTTGCAGCTTTTGAGTGGCTCAGTGAAACTAATTCAAGGCAATCAAGATAACCCTTTTCTTTGTCTAATGTGGGTAGGACCCGCTTCATTTTACTCCTTCAGCAATTTCTGCAAATTCAAGTTAACTAAGACACAAAATGGATTTCAATTTATAACATATGGGTCACTCAAATCACTATATTGGGCCGAAAGAAATTTTTAACAAAAATGAATCCCAATTCAATTTATCCATTTTTGCCCCATTTAATTTATTTCACAAAATTAATTTGAGAGAAATTTTTGCTCCATTAATCATAATTTTCCACCAAATAAATAATAAACACCTTTTTGACAATTAAGCACATTTAGTAGAATTAGTGTAAATAAATGCAAGAAATCACATTAAATATGCAATTAAATCATACAAATTTCAAGCAAATAATCACACTAATCAAAATCCATGAGACAATGTTTGCTACATTTCTTTCATCTTCAGAACCTACTAATATTCATGAAGCACTGCAAGATGTCAATTGGATTATTGCAATGCAAGAAGAATTGAATGGTTTTCAGAGAAATCAAGTATGGTAACTTGTTCCAAGACCTAGGAATCACAAAGTGATTGGAACTAGGTGGGAGTTCAACAATAAACTTGATGAAGATGGAATTGTAACCAGAAATAAAGCAAGGCTAGTTGCTCAAGGCTATTGTCAATCTGAAGGCATAGATTTTGATGAATTCTTTGCCCCAGTTGCAAGATTAGAAGTTATAAGAATATTTTTAGCCTATGCTGCACATATGAACTTTACAGTTTATCAAATGGATGTAAAGAGTGCATTTCATAATGGATTACTATCAGAAGAAGTGTATGTTGAACAACCACCAGGATTTGAGGAATCTACAGCTGAAGACATGGTTTATAAGCTTAGAAAAGCCCTTTATGGACTTAAGCAAGCACCAAGAGCATGGTATGATACCCTATGTGATCATTTGATCAATAATGGATTCAAAATGGGTATGGTTGACAAGACCTTATTCAGATTACAACATGGAAATGGCATATTGCTTGTTCAAATCTATGTTGATGATATAATCTTTGGCTCAACCAATGAAGAATTATGCAGAAAATTCTCTAAGCTCATGACTGAGAAATTTGAAATGAGCATGATGGGAAATCTGAATTTCTTTCTTGGATTACAAGTTAAGCAAATGAGAGATGTAATTTTCATAATCAAGCTAAATACACTCAAGAGCTTATCAAAAGATTTGGAATGGACAGCTCTAGGCCTACCAATATATCTATGACACCTTCTGTGAGTCTTGACAAAGATGAGAATGGCAAAAGTGTTGATGTAACCAAATATAGGAGATTAATTGGATCATTGCTATAACTTACATCTAGCAGAACTGATATCATGTTTGCAGTAGGTGTATGTGCTAGATTCCAAGTTAATCCTAAAGAATCACACTTGAATGCTGTAAAGAAGATCATCAAGTATGTCAAATCCACGCAAAATCTAGGATTATGGTATCCTAAAGAAGGAGGAATTGAACTCATTGGTTACACTGACTCAGATTTTGCAGGTTGCAAGATTGATAAGAAGAGTACTAGTGGGATTTGTCAATTCCTAGGTGAAAGGTTGGTGGCATGGCACAGTAAAAAGCAAAATTCTATTGCTCTTTCTACAGCCGAGGCAGAATATATTTCTGCTGGAAGTTGTTGTGCACAGATCTTATGGATGCAATATCAATTACAAGACTATGGGATTGATGCAAGAGAAACAACTATATTCTGTAACAATACAAGTGTTATTGCTATTACACAGAATCCAGTTTTACACTCTAGATCAAAACACATAGATGTAAGGCATCATTTCATAAGAGATCATGTTGAAAGAAAGGATGTGAAATTTGCAAAGATTCATACTGATTGGAATCTTGCTGATATTTTCACTAAACCTTTGTGTGAATCAAGATTTTCAATCTTGAGAGGTAATTTGGGAATGTTAGAATTTTAAAAAGAATCTGTAAAAATCACTAAATTGCAAAGACAAACCTAGAAAATTGGAAATACATTGAAAAGGAAATTTGCAGATGCAAAGTCACTCAACTGCAGAGTTGTTAACTCTATAGCTGTAGACTTAGCTCTGAACTGCAAATTCCTCACAACTGTAGATTTCCAAATTCTAAAGCTGTCAACTGCAAACATAGGGAATTTACAGTACTTTGTACAATTCTAAAAATAAAATGGAGCACTACATATTCAGAAACGTCAGTACTAAGTGACAGACATTTTGGATTTATTCAGCATTTTAATTAATAAAATGTTTGAATTGGTGTAACATTTTAAAAAGAATTAAATTCCATGTGAGTTATATTTTGGACAAACTTAATTATAAGTTTTGGTTCAGAATTCAAAAACTCATAAATTTTAGGTCAAAGACCGTTATACCCCTGTTCTGTCTTAAATGTTTGTTTAAGGAAAGGTATTTAAAGGACTTCTCATCCTTTTATATCTCACTTTTACATTCGAACCCCCTGAAACCATATACACTCTCTATCCCTCACTATCTGAAACCATTCGACATGGCAATGAAAGTTATTTTTGGAGCTTTGTTTGATTTTGAAGAAATTCAAAGGAAACACCCCACTGATGCTATGGAAAGTGTTGTAGGACACATTATGAATCAAGGGATTCATTACTGTCTCACTCACAATCCAGGAGCTTATGATGACAAGATAGTACACGAGTTCTAAAAAAATACTGATGCAAATGTTGAGAGGAAGACACTTTCTATGAAAATGCAAGGAAGAAGTGTCAACATTACAGCTGGAGATATATGCAGAGCTTTACACTTGAGGATTGGAGGTGATTCTCATGATAATCTCAACTTTGCTGATGAGGACAAGAAATATTGGAAGAAGTTTACTACAAAGAAGCCATTTCCTGAAAACTGGAAAAGGACATTTGTAATACCCCGAACCAAATTAGATTTTGTTTTCTATTTATATTACATTTCATGTTATTATATTTATATATTTTTGCTTGATTGATCTTTTACTCCTTTGAGGGCACTAAGTTTTAAAATGAGTGATTTCTACTTGACGGTTGGTTCAAAACCGGAACCGGAAGCACTCCTAGCACCGTAACTATGAATCAAATATTAATAAATCATTTGAACGAATGAAATAAGTTTATAAAAGGGATTTTAAGACCCTTTGGGTGTAAAGATTTATAAAAAATAAAACCCTGGACGTTTGTCGCCAAATGTCGAACCGAAAACTCTAAAATTTGAAAAACTTCGATCCGACGAGTAATTGTGGATCTTTATTAGAACTTAAGTAATAAAATGGGTTAAACATAAGTTTTAATTAACAAATACAAGATATAAAATTTTAGGCTTACAAAACGAGCAAAATATTAATTTTCGGAGCCCAAAATGCGACCGAATAATATCCGTTTTCAACACCGAAAACCATATCGCGTCCCAAAATACAGTTAGAACTCAAATTCCCCTCCTAAATTCCCTTATTGGCCGAAATTATCAGCTAGCAATGAAGAAATGTGGAGTCAAAATGCCCATACCCCTAAATCAAGGGGCCATACCTTCTTTCCTATTCCCTTACCTAACCTTGACTTCTCTTACCTCCAAATGAGTGATTTTGAATGGTCATATGCTCCCATTTCCTATATATGAATTATCTTAGTTCATTCTCTACCTTGATCAAAGAAATCCAAAGAAAAGAAAATCCAAAAACTCCCTTCTCACTCCCTCACTCAACTTTTGGTCACCATACTTACAAAGGGTAGAGAGATTTTCTTCTTCCATCTCCAACAACAAGAGAGCTTCCTTCCACAAGTATCAAGAAATCCATGGAGTTAGGTTGAAGGTTGGAGTCATTTCCTTGCAAAGAGGAAGCCAACATCTCTCCCTCTCTCTTCTAAGTTCATGTTTTTCCTCTCCACTTCTCCTAACTTACTCCATTGCTTTGTTTTAGCTCAAAACCAAAGTATTCCTCCAAGTGGTGCTCCATTCCTACAAGCTTAAGGGTCAAGGGACAATAAAGCTTCTTTTGTTAACAAGAAAAAGGCTCCAAAGGTTGTAAAACCCCAACTCAAAACATTTGGTTTTCTTGCATGTATATGTGAGCTATGTGTGTTTATTGTTCCATATTTTTAGAGACCATGAAACCCTAGGACTTTATACTTTCCAATGTTCAAATGCATGATGAATGAAGTCTAGAATGATGTTTTTGAAGGAGTTAAAATGTTGGTTGCATGGTAGTTATGAAATTGAAAATGTAAGTGAAAGCATGCACACAAATCACACACTTTAAGCACTGACCTCGAATTTCGTACAGAATTCGGACCTCACGTGCTATAAATTTTTGGATGATATTTATATGGTTGGAAACTACATCAAGTTATCTTTCATTTGAATCTATTTTGAACATTTTTGGAGTTTTCATTAATAAGTTATGAATTTTCTAAGAAAGTGTGACAAAATGCCCCTTATTTCTAAAGTATGGATTTTCTGGGAGTAATCTGTTCATGAAAGAATTCTTTTAAAATTTTTATAAATTACTACATGAAGTTAAGTATCTTCATGATTTATTTCACGATTTTTAGAGATGTGTAAATATTTTTACCAAAATTATTTCGAAAGTTGCTCAATACTGGAAAATTCTGGAACAATCTGCCATGTTTTGGAAACTAGCCTAGAACTCATATTTTCCTAAACCAAATGATATGAAATAAATTTTATATATAATTTACACTTGATGGGTTAGTCACAGTAAAAATTTCATGATTTTTGAATGAGTTCTGATATTTTTAGAAAATTCTCCAAGTTGGTATAAGTGTGGGTCAACATGCAAACTGCAGTACTTGAATATTGTTGATTATGTGTTATTTCCTTGTTAGAAGGAAAACAAATATTTTCCCATGAGGAAGCTAGTCTAAAGCCTTGGTGAATTCTATGTGAAAGCATGAGTTATGTGAATGGAATGATATTTAGTGTTGATTTTAGATTAAGGACCATACGTTTCTTATTTGCCTTGAGAAGGAAAATACGAAGAACCTTATAAGATCCTAACAAAGTTGAGTATGCTAAATGCACCTAGATAAGAACCTCAAGCTACTAATTACCGTAAAACATTTTATTAACTTCTTAAGTGAATAAAAATGCTAAGTAAAGTGTATGTCCTTATCGGACTAATTGTATAAATCTTAACAAGAATTCTTAAACATTAATAACTGAAATACAACGAATGGTGCTAGGTCTAAGTGTGCGAACGGTGACGAGAATCTCTGGTGAAAGGAACGGTGATTGTTTTGCAAAAAGGAAAGCGTTTAAGGTGGGTGGCATTTACTGTATTGCCTTGAATATTATATGGACTATTGGTGTATTTGAATGAAAATGTTTTTGACCTTTGGGTCCGATTACAAGGTTATTACCCAAATGCCTACGGGTAAAGTATCTCAAATGATATGTAGTGGTCTGGCTTGTGTAGCTAGGCGCCGCGGTGGACAGAGCCTCAGGGCTATATCTCAAATGATATGTAGTGGTCTGGCTTGTGTAGCTAGGCGCCACGGTGGACAGAGCCTGAGGGCTATATGATTAAAAGTATCTCAAATGATATGTAGTGGTGTGGCTTGTGTAGCTAGGCGCCACGGTGGACAGAGCCTACGGGCTATATGATGAATGATGAGCCTTTGTGGCTATGAAAAGTGTTTTTACAAAATGATACGTTTGCATACTACCAATATGTATAGTAGCGTACAGGTCGCCCACACTGAGAATTCAAATCTCACCCCCCTACTTTTAAATCCTTTTTCTGGTCTCGATGACGGGGAGTTTGCGCCAGTGGAGGAGTGATACTACTTCCCTACCAAAGTGTTTTAAATTACTCGTGAAAACGAGACTAGTAGTTTTAATATGACTTAACTAATATGCCGAGGCGGTAAACGTTTATAATTTCCTCGATGATGGTGTGTAATATTTATCAGAACTATCTATTTTGCGCCAAACTTTTATAACGATCGTGTGTGTGATATTTTGAAAATGGCCACTGCGTTTTATAACCTTAATGTATGCTTCCGCTGTTCATGTGATGTTACTTGTAGTTTTCAAAAAAAAAAATATTAGTCCGGATTTTTCGACATTAAGTGACGACTCGGGTTTCTAGAATGCCAAGAAACATTTTGGAAAAACTGGGGCGTTACAGGTGGTATCAGAGCCACGGATAAAACTTTGGCCAAAATTTTATTTCTTACAATTCAAACAAAAAAAAAAATTTCTAGTGAATCACTTAACTTTAATTTTTTTGAAATGGTGAAGTTGGTAAAGGGAATGTATCCTCTTCTACGGCCAAACTACCCAAGGTATGATTGAGTGCAATTATCAAAATTCATTTCTCTTTTCTTCGTAGAATCTATAACCTTCCCTTAGTATGCCGAACCCTAGCCTTTACGGTATATACGATTAATATGTATATATTTTCTTCATTTTTGAACTTAGATGAGGGTCTATCTTGGATTGCGTCAGCAACTGAGGGAGACCATGGAGGACTATTTGCGACATTTTTGCACGGTTCGAAATCGTGCCGCCTTTACCGGGTACCGAGAGGGGGATCACCAAGCTGCACAATGTTTTGTACGAACAATACTCCCAGAATGGCGAAGGATAGCCGAGGAAGTTTTTGACACACACACGACTTATGATTCTGAGGAAGGGGCTCGAACGAACTTTGATGCCTTCGCTGAGGAGTTCATGTTGAGGGCCAATGTGGCAGAGCAAGCACGATGGCAAGGTAGAGACTCCAAAAGAAAGGCTGAAGATGACCAGGCACACGCAGACTTCTACCTCGCAGTATCTAGTAAACTACGTGGGGAGATTGCGCGACGTGATCTGAAAATAAGGAAGCTAATGGCGGAGAACGAGGAAGCAGGAGCCAAACTTGCACGGAGTGACGAAAGAGAAAGGGAGTGGGCGGCCAGAGCTCGCGATGGACGCGATGAATCAAGGAAGCTTTTTGAGTCAAGTAGGTTCGAGGAAGGACCCGAGGAGTCAGATCCATCTGAAGAGAAGACGAAGAGCGACGATGGGAGTGCGGCCTAGCGCGACCCTGTAGACCGACCGGGTCAAGCCTTTTCCCCCTTAGTGCTTGTCCCCCCTTTGCGATATGTATTAGGACTAGTAGACCTTAGATTTCTTTCCTTCACGCTGTCTTGACTCTTATTTTGATGTACTATTTTGTAAGGGAGAATTCATTTTCTCCCGAACCTATTTTGAAAGTATATATATATTGAGCATCTCCTGCGTATTACGTATTCTATCAGTTACTTTTATCAGATTGAATGTTTGATTTCATATGTGTGGTTCCTGACTACTGTAGTTCAGCCAATCGTCGGCCGTTGACTGCAGCAACCCTTACGACATGCACAGACGCGGGAGGCCACGTGCGAATCGAAGGGAACCGTCTCAGGAATCT
Organism: Prunella vulgaris; assembly: GCA_026898435.1. Lineage (NCBI taxonomy): Eukaryota > Viridiplantae > Streptophyta > Magnoliopsida > Lamiales > Lamiaceae > Prunella > Prunella vulgaris. The sequence continues at coordinate 4,608 of JAPKLY010003066.1, read as the reverse complement.
GTGGGACAGGATCTACCGAATGCCGGATCCGGAGCAGACATGGCTCGGGAGTTCTTCAACTCCTTACAAAACTACCTTCACCAGCAGATCCCACCACCAGCACCACCGAATGGTCACCCCTATGCACCCCGACCGAATGAGTACGTCGAACAGTTTAGGCGCCTGCAGCCGCCTAAATTGACTGGAAAGGAGGGTCCCACTCGAACTGAGGAGTGGATATTGGAGATGGAAAGGATTTTCAACCACATGACCTTAACTGAGGCACAAAAGGTTTCATGTGCAAAGTTCCAACTGACAGAAGATGCAGCTCAGTGGTGGGAATCACATGAGCGGACCTTGACTGAAGTTGCCCGAGAGGCAATCACTTGGGAAGGATTCAAGGAAGCCACTCTGAAGAGGTATTTTCCTCAAGTGTTGCGAGACCAGAAGGAGACAGAGTTTGTTAATCTAAAGCAGGGTATACTCTCTGTGACTGAGTACGAGAGGCGATTCAATAGGCTATCCCGTTATGCTACATATCTAGTTGGGGATGATGAGAGGAAAGCTAGACGATTTGAGAGGGGATTACGCCCTGAGATTGCTGGGATAGTAGCTGGACTGAGGCTTCAAAGCTACAATGAGGTGTTTGACCGAGCCTTGAGTGTCTCCATTGGCTTAGGGCTGGAGTTTAAGGCCACCCCACCTGCCTTGGCTCCGAACAAGAACTGACAGCCCAATTTCAAGCGCCAACAGAACCCACCTCCGAAAGGAAACACGTCATCCGCCCCTAGGACTGAGAGTGTCTTGGCCCCATACTGCAATATCTGTAAGAAGAGACACCCTGGACGGTGTATGGCTGGGTCGCCCAACTGCTATCGTTATCACCAACCCGGTCACAAGGCAAATGAGTGCCCGACGACACCAAAGGCCAACCAGATTCCATTGGGTAACCCACGACCTGCTCAGACAATGAATGCCCAGTTTCACCAGCCTCCTGCTCGGAACTTCCAGGCTGGACAGCAGGCCCGACCCATCCACCCTCCTAACAGGAATGGCCCAGCTCAAGGGCAGGGAGGAAGAGCTCATGTGAATGCCATCTACGGTGGAGAGGAGGAACAGGAATGTGAGGCTCATGATGGGACTTTGGCAGGTACGATATCAATTCTTAGTACTTCTGCTTATGTACTATTTGATACGGGGGCATCACATTCTTTTATTTCTGAGAGTTTTAGAAAGCGAAAGAATGTTAAATGCTCTAGAGGCGATGACCTATGCGTAAATTTTCCTTCGGGAGAATCATCAAAGATTGATACTATAGCAAAGAGATTTAAGTTTGAACTTGGGGGTCATTCTGTGGAAGCCGACCTTTATGTTTTGGCAATGAAGGAATTCGATCTAATCTTAGGACTAGATTGGCTTACCAAGAATAAGGCCGTCATTAGGTGTTCAAGCTGAGAAATTGACCTTGAAACCCCCGAGGGTCACCATTTCACTTTTCGTGGGATAAAGTCCCGGATGGAAGTGCAAGTCATCTCCGCCGTTAAAGCTGCAAAGCTTATACAGAAAGGAAATAGTCAGGGATACTTAATCAGCATCTCTGAAGTTGTGAGGGAAGAAGCAACGCCAGTTTCAATACCAGTGGTAAGGGACTACCCTGATGTATTTCCAGAAGAACTAACGGGTCTGCCCCCAGACCGACAAGTGGAGTTCTCCATCGACCTAGTACCTGGAGCAGCGCCAGTATCCAAAGCCCCATACCGCATGGCACCCAAGGAATTGCAAGAGTTGAAAGAACAACTGCAAGACCTATTGGAGAAAAAGTTCATCAGACCCAGTGCCTCACCTTGGGGAGCACCGGTACTATTTGTCAAGAAGAAAGATGGATCCCTCCGAATGTGCATCGACTATAGGGGGTTAAATCAACTGACAATTAAGAATAAATACCCCCTCCCGCGGATCGAGGATTTGTTTGACCAATTGAAAGGTGCTCGCGTATTCTCAAAGATCGACCTGAGATCCGGGTACCACCAGCTGAAAGTCAAGGAGGGTGATATTCCAAAGACGGCTTTTAGGACACGGTACGGACACTACGAGTTCACAGTAATGCCTTTTGGAGTGACAAATGCCCCGGCAATCTTCATGGACTTGATGAACAGAGTGTTTCACCAATATTTGGATAGTTTTGTCATCGTGTTCATTGATGATGTACTCATATACTCCAAGAGTAAGGAACAACATGAGGAACATCTTAGGATTGTCTTAGGAACAATGAGGCATGAAAAGCTTTACGCAAAGTTCAGTAAGTGTGAGTTTTGGCTAGACAAAGTCATGTTCCTAGGACACATCATCTCAGAAAAGGGGATAGAGATGGACCCGGCCAAGTTGGAGGCCATAATGGATTGGAAAAGACCATCCAATGCGAATGAGATCCGTAGCTTCCTCGATTTGGCAGGGTACTATCGAAGATTCATTCAGGATTTCTCTCGCATTGCAAAGCCTTTGACACAACTGACGAGAAAGGTAGAAAAGTTTGTTTGGACTTCCGTGTGTGAAGAAAGCTTCCGAGAATTGAAGAAGCGTTTGACCACAGCACCAGTATTGACCATCCCCGATGGACCTGAAGGATTTGTCATCTACACCGATGCTTCCTTATCTGGACTTGGATGTGTGCTAATGCAACATGGAAAGGTCGTCGCTTATGCATCACGACAGCTGAAAACGCACGAACAAAACTATCCCACCCATGATCTGGAATTAGCGGCAGTAGTCCACGCGCTAAAAATTTGGAGGCATTATCTCTACGGAGGAAAGTGCGAAATCTACACGGATCACAAGAGCCTAAAGTACTTCTTCACGCAGAAGGAGTTGAACATGCGCCAGAGAAGATGGCTCGAATTGGTAAAGGACTATGACTGCACAATTCATTACCACCCGGGAAAAGCAAATGTGGTGGCTGACGCCCTTAGCAGAAAGGGAAACGTAAAACTCAATTCTATGCCTACCACACAGAGGCTATTAATTGAGGATCTCTCCCGTTTGAGCATAGAAGTTGTGAATCAGTGTTGTGTTCCATCCCTGATTTTCGCACTCGTAGTGCAGCCAACCCTACAAGGAAGGATCATGGAGTTACAGAAGAGCGATAAATTTCTTAATAAACTGAGGGCACGAGTGGAGGCCGGAACCAATAAGGACTTTTCCATCGATAATGATGGGACGTTACTTTTTGGACGAAGGGTTTGTGTGCCGAAGGATGAAGAGTTAAGGAATGAGATCCTCAAGGAAGCACACAACACGCCTTACACGGTGCACCCCGGAGAGACTAAGATGTACAGAGGCCTAAGGGAAAACTTTTGGTGGAGAGGCATGAAGCGATCAATCGCTCAATTTGTGGGGAAGTGCTTAACTTGTCAGCAGGTGAAGGTCGATCACCAGAGGCCATTTGGATTACTACACCCACTCGAGATGCCCGAGTGGAAGTGGGAGAACGTGACCATGAATTTTGTCACAGGACTTCCGAAGACCATCAGGAATCATGATGCTATTTGGGTTATCGTGGATAGACTGACGAAATCAACCCATTTTATCCCCATCAGGATGACTTACACAATGGATAAACTAGCTCAACTATACATTGGAGAGATAGTCCGATTGCATGGAGTCTCAGTCTCAATTATTTCAGACCGAGACCCTCGTTTCACGTCAAACTTTTGGAGGAGTTTGCAACAAGCCCTAGGGACGACCCTAAAGTTTAGCACGGCCTACCATCCACAGACTGATGGGCAGTCCGAGAGAACGATTCAGACTCTAGAGGACATGTTGCGAGCATGTGCCTTGGACTTTGAAGGAAGCTGGGAAATGCACCTTCCGTTGGTGGAATTTGCGTACAATAACAGTTATCAAGCCACGATCCAAATGGCACCGTATGAGGCGCTTTATGGAAAGAGGTGCAGATCCCCGATTTGTTGGGATGAAGTTGGAGTTCGCAAGGTTCTGGGGCCAGAATTAGTGGAAGAGTCTACAAAAATTGTCTCTAAGATCAAGGAAAGGATTAAAGCAGCTCAGGACCGACAGAAGTCGTACGCCGACACTCGTAGAAAAGACATTCATTTTGAGGCTGGAGAGAAGGTTTTTCTGCGAGTCACACCAATGAAAGGGCTAATTCATTTTGGGAAGAGAGGAAAGTTAAAACCCCGTTTCATAGGACCTTTTGAGATCCTAGACAAGGTCGGAGACGTAGCCTATCGCTTAGCTCTACCACCTGAGCTATCCCAAGTGCACAACGTCTTCCACGTCTCATCCATCCGAAAATATGTTGGGGACCCAAACCACATTATCAACTTCAAGGACTTAGAGATAAGTCGTGACTTAGCATACCAAGAGGTACCGGTGTCCATACTGGGAAGAAAAATACACACCTTGAGGAATCGGAATGTCCCTCTAGTACTAATTCACTGGAGCCGACACGGCAAGGAGGAGGCCACATGGGAACGAGAAGACGAGATCCGTGCGAAGTATCCGCAAGCCTTTGATCACCTTGGTAAGTCAAATTTCGTGGACGAAATTTCTTTTTAGGAGGGTAGGATGTAATACCCCGAACCAAATTAGATTTTGTTTTCTATTTATATTACA